>JAPTHA010184094.1:1456-12737 GCA_029814585.1 Gymnapogon annona | reverse complement strand
TGTATGTTTAGGAATGTTTATGTACGTATGTGTATATGCATGTGTATGCGTGTATGTACATGTGTTTGTGTATATATAGATATATATATATATATATATACGTTTTATTTCTTCCCTGTCTGTTTTCCCTTTTCTTTCTTCAACCTTTTCATTCTTTTTTATTCTGCAATGCTGTGGAACAGCCCAACCTAGGACTGGAGTGGAAAATTAGCACTATCTATAAACTCTATATACATCACATTAGTTGCAAACTTGTAACTACGTTTGTCTGGATTGTCCCTGTCAAACAAACAAACAAACAAACAAACAAACAAACAACAAGGCACATAAAGAGTAGATATTTCAATAAAAAATATCAACACATAAAAAGGAAACAACAAATAATAATATGACATAAATACAGTGACCAATATCAGCAGTGCCAGTAGTTGACTAACATCAGTGTGCATTTCCCTGCTGTCTTAATCCACATTCAAGTTCCTTAACTGGAGGTCCCAGTGATGCTGGATTAGTGTTAGTGACAAAATGGAGTTGGTGGGGTCTCCTATGGGTAACTATGGTAAATTTAGACCTTTGATTGGTATAACTTATACAGCTTCGACGCAATAGTGTCCTGACTGAACGTTCCGAAGTTACTCCGGGTCTAGGCATTAACGGCTGACTGTTACAACTCACCATCTTACTCTAAATGGTGTAGTTTCAGTCATTCTTATCGGCGCCACGTCCCTGTCAAATTATAAGTAACGCACTCCGAGAGCTAACTTAGCATTAGCCCTAAGCCAAGTGGCTACCAAAATAACAATGTTAGACGTTATTCTGTTTTGTGTCACGGAGCTATGATGCATCTGTAGTGGAGTTTAAAAAGGGCACAGAGTGCCTATACACAGGAAAAAGTCTCACAGTGGTTCAAAGTGCCGACGGTGACAGTGTTTAGCCGTGTTAGTTTGACAGCTGACTGTGACAGCTATTAGCTAACATGCTAATGCCTGGAAACACAGTACCTGTGCACGTTCTTATATGTAGCGGCGCCGCGTATCAGTCTTGACAGTACTCCACGTGTCGACAGGTTCAACGGCGGAGATGTATTTTTATGCGTCGAAAGCTGTGCGCTGTTCCTGTTACATAACAGAGATGTTTGAGCGCAGACGTTCAGGGTTGTTTTCGTCGCTCCGCGTTGACCTTTGACCCATTGCGTCATCGTCCATTCCTTTTTTTTTTTTTTTTACCAAGTTCTATTGAAAAACCTTTAAACATACAACTCAGTCACAAATAAAAAATGCATACAATTATATTCTAAATAAGTAAATCAGAATAAAAAAAAACAGCCAGAACAGACAAAACAAAAAAACAAAAAAACAAAAACGCAGACAAACAATAAAAACACATTGAATTTAAATACATGGTATAATTTCATTGTTTCCCTTTTTCCAGTGCTATTCCAATATACTTTAAGATCAGTCATTTTACAGTTGTAAGAGAAGAGTATATATAGGTTTCCAAATCGTTTTGTGTTAAAAATATTTTATTAAAATAATAATTAAGTTAATCGTGTGTTTTTCATTGGATGATGAATTTAGATTGCTGACTAATAGAAGAATTTCAAATTTGCTAAGTAGTATTTCTTTCTTCATTTTATGAGAAAAAGAAACTTTTGTAATTGGGACCAAAAGTATGTAACATGAAAACAATCAACAAACATGTTTGATATTTCCTTTTCACAGCCACAGAGTGTGCAAGCTATTCATATTGGGGAAAAATAACAGGAGTTTGCTTTTAGGGACTTAGAGACTCCCTTTATAGTCATTATAGACAACAAAGTGTCATAATTTACAGGACAATATCTGTGTACAATTTGGAAGAGTACATCTTTTTTTTTTGTTTCCAAGTATATATTGATGAGGTAGTAGGTAGATAGAGTTCCAGAGTTTTTGTCCAAAAATGTCAATCAATGTTTGCATACAGGAGTCATAACAAGATCAAGGGGGTTTAAAATAAAAGGGATATTACAGTTTTTTTTATCTCCGATAGGGATACTACATATGGAGGCAGAGCTGTCTGCTACAAATAAAGAAAAAACTGTCTGTATGGTTTGAACATAAACAAACAATACTAATAGGTATAGATTTAATCAACATGTTAAAACAATTGTCAAAAAGTGTGAATATTATATTTTTCCTTAAAAAAATCACCATTTCATTTAACAGCCCTTTTGCTCATTCCTTGTTTCAGCTGTGAAATTTTTAATTTGAGAAAACTTGATTGATGATCTAACATTATTGTAGGATAAATCTTTACTTCTGTAACCAGCTTTTCAATGTTACTTGAAATTAACCAAAAGTCAATCTGGGAACAATGTGTAAGACTTTTGTTGCTCCAAGAATATTGTTCTAATTTGGGTTATAGTATCTCCATATGTCTATTAAGTTTAACATTGTACAAAAATTGATTTGTGTTTTTACCATGTCTAGACCGTGAAGGGCGCCTATCCAGTTGTTGAGACCATAACATAAGCTTCCTCCCAAAATAATTTTAGCAGAGTATTTACTGGTGAGAACATTGATGCCCTCTCCGAAGTCCTCTAATAATGCAGTTTACAGAGTCCGACTTATATCCATAAATGTTCCCTAGTAAGATCAATTGTGCATGTTTCCGTAAACATCCAGTGTCCTTTGTTATCAGATTTCCCATCTAAAACATTGCCATTGAATCTGTCCTTTAAAATGACAACTCCTGCAGATTTATTAGTTCCATGAAATAGTCAGCTTTCAATAGCCCAATAAGGGGGGTAATAGTCACACGGCACATGGGGCCACGCCCACTTCCTACAACCCCAGTCTCTCCATTTCTGTAGAAATGTAAAAATAAAATGACTCATGGTTCCTTTGTGCTCCCCACACCACTCTTGCATATTACTACAATCTGCATTACCAGTTTAGTATGGCTAATGCCTTGTACTTGTGCAAGTGCCCTGTACTTGTATTTGTAGTAGTAGTATTAATAGTAGTAGTATGTCCACCAATAGTACTTTTATTTGTGGCAGTAGTATTAACAGTGGTAGAAGTACATCCACTGGTAGTACTAATAGTTGTAGTCATAGTATTAACAGTAGTAGTACATCCACTGGTAGTAGAATATGTAATCATAGTGGTAACAGAAGTAATATGTCCACTTGTGTTTGTAGTAGTAGTATTAACAGTAGTAGTACATCCACTGGTTGTACTTGTATTTATAGTAGTAGCCTTAACAATAGCTGCACATCCACTGGTAGTACTTGTATATGTAGTTGTACAACAGTTGGTGTAAGTCCACTGGTAATACTTGGATTTGTACTAGTAATATTAACAGTAATACATTCACTGGTAGTACTGGGATTTGTATTCTTAGTATTAACAGTAGTGTACACCGTTTTAGACTAGAGCTCTGGACCGGAACACATTATAGAATATTTAGTTTTCCTGGATGAGTGTGGACAAAGTCACCCATAAAGGGTTCATCATCCTGGTTCTGGGTCTGGACCTGGTCTGGGTTTAGGTCTAGGTCTGGGTCAGGAATCCACTGCACATATACAATGTCACTGCGTTTCCTGCCTTCTCCTTTTGGTTTGGAATGTGTGGAAATTCCAGAATATTAAGGTTTGGCTTGATGGGAAAAGGCCCCGACTGGGAAAACCCACTGGGTGTTGAGTATAAAAAGGGGAGGCGGCTTCAGCCAGCCCTTCACTGTTCTGGATCTCACTGCCCTGGTTGGACTCTACCTTTAACTCGGTACAAATGCCTGGCTCTGTGCACAGCTGTACTCTGCTGTTGGTTTCAGTGGCTGCAGTCTGCATTCAGCTGTATGGAGGTGAGTTTTGGTTGGGGGGTTAAAGGGTAGTGTTATGGGAGGGAACCCTAACCCTGTCCACTCAATACTAGGGCTACTAACACCCACCAAGAGTTGCAGAAAATTCACTGCTTTTGTTCTGAATGATGATGGTTCTATGGTTTTTGTTGCAGCCCATGATGTCCACATCCGCTGTCTGTGCCACCAAAGTGTCAGATTCATCAAAGGGAACATGTCCGACTTCCATGTCCTGGAACCCAGATCTGGCTGTGATAAAACGGAGCTCATGTAAGTCACTTCTGTCCAGTTCTACATTATGTTTGTATATTTTGATGCCTTGTGTCTGATTTTGAATCTATTTTGTTTTGAACTCCCAGTGTTTCCATGAGTCGACTAAACAATTCTACAGAAAAGTTTTGTGTGAACACTGATGGGAAGATGGCCAAGGCTTTTCTGAGATGTTGGGAAAGGTACAAGCTACGTCACCACTACACCACTAATAGCAGACTTAGCTTTAGGATTAGGCTTCAGCTCATGTTTAGGGTCAGGGAATAGGGTAAACATTAGGGATTTAGGATTTATCTTGATTTAGGCTTAGGTTCAGTGTAAAGTGTTAGTTAGGTTTAGGCTTACGTTTAGTCTTAGAGTAAAGATTAGTGGTTAGGCTTAAGCTCAGAGTAAAGGGTTAGGGTTTAGGTTGAATTTAGCTAACCCTATAAGCCTAAGACTTTAACTTTAAAGGGAACAGATCTGTGTTTCCTGCGTTTTTATAAACCTTATAAAGTTCCACCTCAGACTGTATTCAATTAATTTCAAATGCATCCACATGTTGACGTCCCTTCAAACCAATTAATTTGAGTCCAACACAGACAGTTAAAAACCCACTGGGTGAAGCCAGAAGCCCAAGAGTTTTCAGTAAACAGGAAACAGAGAAAGATTGAGTGTATTGTCAGTAAATGTGTGTTGAGCCCAAATCTCCGGGTCCATGAATGTGAGACGTTTTATTGCTCAAACCTCCAGATGTTTTCCATTTGGACTCAGCCCAGGTTTTTCTCCCTCTTCTCTTTCTAGAATAAACAAAGACGAGAGTCGTAAGATGGAGTGTATCGACAAAAAGAGAAAGGCTGAGTGAAAGCACCAGGGGGAGGGGGTTAACCGGAGTCTCAGTTCACAGCCTGGAGAGTGTGTGTGTTGTAGCTCTGTGTGTGTGTGCAATACAAGACTTATGGACTTATTGCGTAAAACATCTGTATTATAATGAGGGTATGTGAAACAGATAGTGTAAACCGTCTGTATTATAACGGGGCGGGTTGTCACTGATAACATAGTGTGTCATTGAAGGCTACTGTTGATGTGTGCACATTTATTTTTGCATTGACATTATTTTTGCACTTATTTATTGTTAAAGGTTTATTCTTTTATTTTTTTCTACAAATGCATCACAGTAAATAAAATTGATTTTGATATGATTCATGTTGCAGTTTTCTTTCCCAACGTGCTTTAACAGAAACTGGTCAGTTAGAAGACTTCCTGTAGCGTGTGTTTGCAGCTGCCGTTGGGTTAGCATTAGCATTAGGAGTTTCCCTGAAGCTTGTCACCACTGACAATTCTGCAGCTGAGCACAAAACCAGACCCACATAGAAATAAACAGCTGTTATTGAGCAACCAAGACACAGCTGGTCCTGCAGAAAATGGATGACATGGGTTTTTGAAGCAGACGGAAACACAATCCATGTCATAACACAAACCCTGTCCTAATCCAGGTTAGTCCAGTTAAAGGGCAGGGGGATAAAGGAAGAGAGAGTTGGGGATGGGGAGAGAGAAAGTGAGAAAATGAAGGGTGAGAGAAAGACAGAGAGAGCAGGTCAGACGAGGTCAGACAGGAGGAGGAGCAGAGAGGAGATCAGCGTATCCTGATGAGTGTCCCAAGTTTAAGTTGACGTTAGCTAAACTCAGATCAGGCTCATCTGTCCTAATTATAATCTTTATCATAAAGGACAATTTTCTTTGTCCTCTTAAACGGAAAAAGTGTGTCTACATCCTGGACTGCTGCATGTAGAAGGTGTAGTGCTGTTAATGGATTGGATGGAACTCAAACCTCTTTCAGATCGGAAGGTGTCTGGACATGAAGGGCTTTGTAAGTTAAGTGAGGAGGAGTATTTTAAAGTCTATTGTAGCTTTTACAGGGAGCCAGCGCAGAGAAGACGACACAGGACAGATATGGTCTCTGATACTGGTTCTAGTCAGTACACGGCCAAGAGCATTCTGCATCAGCTGAAGGCTCTTCAGGTACTTTTAGGGACAGTCTGAGAAAAGTGAGTTCCAATAGCATAGTATGGATGTGGATGACATCATTGAATTATGAATATTTACGTTTCCTGAAGTGTCCTCCCAGTCACAGGTACATAGCCGTTCAATTACAGACACTGGAGTTAAAAGGGAGGGTCTCTGGCACTACTCTGACCAAGACCATAGTCTAGATGTTGAGAAACAGACAAAGTTTTGTGCAGAATATCAAAACTTGTGCAGATTTCCTCAAGGGAAATCAGGGCTGGTCTAGTCTGGGTCGGAGAAGAGGACTGTGGGAAAGAATAGATCCTGGATAAGCTCTGTTCTTCTGTGGGTCTGAGGCTGGGCACATAAACACACCATTACACAAATATACACACATACAGACCCACACACAAACACAGACACACGCACGTAAATACATACACACAGACACAACATTTCTATTTCTCACACACATACACTTGACAGAAGTACACCATATTGAAGCAGTGTAACATGACCTAACCCTGACCCTGACCCTAACGCTAACCATGACCTTAACCCTAGCCCAGATAATGAAAATAATCCAAATTTAGGAAGATGTTTACATCCGTGTGCAGATGAACAGCTAAGTCAGTCTTTTAATTATACACACACACATATACTGTAAAGATATATATATATATGTGTGTGTGTGTGAGAGTGTGTGTATTAGATTAGATTTTTTAAATTAAATTTACTTCAAACAAGCCATGCAAACAAAAAAAAGCAACAAGCAAACAACAACAACAAAAACTACACATGGTACAAAATCGACGCTATATCATAATTGCCAGACTATGTTCGAAAAGTTAGATATACCTTTATTTGTTTGTCCCACTCAGGGAAATTACAGGTTACAGCAGCAGAATGATAGATAGATTACAGCACACCAAAGATTCTCAAAAATATAATTACAAAAGGAAAGGACAGTAGTGTAACAAGAATCAAGAAAAAGTAGAGTTGGTCATTGTACATTAATTGTCAGTATTATGTCAGTTTCTGTTATAACGCCTGACAGCTGCGGGAAGGAACAACCTACAATAACTCTCTTTCACACACTTGGGGTATCTGAGTCTGTCACTAATGAAACTCCCTTAGTGCAGTCAATGTGTGTTTGAGGAGGTGGGAGTCTCTGACCAAGATGGAGGCCAGCATGGCTGTCAACCTCCTCCTCTCCACCTCCTTCACAGGTTCCAGAGGGCATCCCAGGACGGAGCTGGCCTTCTTAATCAGTTTGTCCAGCCTCTTCTTGTCAGCTGCTGTGATACTGGTCCCCCAGCAGACCACGCCATAGAATATGGCAGGTGCCACATCAGAGTTGTAGAAGGTCCTCAGGAGTGCCCCCCGCACCCCAAATGACCTCAGCCTCCTGAGGAGATACAGTCTGCTCTGACCTTTTTGTAGAGGGCATCGAAGTTGCGAGTCCAGTTTGTTGCTGAGGTGAACACCCAGGTACTTATAAAATGTCATATCTCTATGTCCCTTCCCTGGATGATCACTGGTGATGGGGGTGTGTGGGGGGGGGGCGCCGACGAAGGTCCGCCACCAGCTCTTTAGTGGTGGCGGACCATTGTGGACTGGTTTTGCTGACACCAGTCCGCAATGTCCTGGATGAGTTCTCTGTACGACGTGCCGAACTTTTGCAGATGACAGGAGAATGACAGGTGGGAAAAGTCCTCAGTGTAGAGGGTGAAGAGGAACAGTGCCAGTAATGTTCCTTGGGGGGCTCCGACACTGTAGAGAACAGTGTCCTCACATACTGTGAGCGGCTTGTGAGGTAGTCCAATATCTAGTCTGTGAGGTTGTGGTCCATCCCTGACCGGACCAGCTTGTCCCTCAGGATGTCCAACCTGATGGTGTTGAAAGCACTGTTCAGGTCCAGGAAGAGGACCTGAACTGAGCTCCCAGTGTCTCCAGGTGAGACAAGGCTCTATAAAGGAGGAAGATGATGGCGTTGTCCACTCCGATGCCAGGCTGGTATGCAAACCAGCTCACTAGGGGGCGCAGGTGGAATATATATATTTGTATGTGTATCAGGGCTTGGGGTCTGCTGTGACTGTATTCATCAGTGAACACAACATAGTAACATTGGGTGTTTCAGCTCTTATGGCACTTATGACACAGTACTACTACAATAGAAAAATTGTGACCAGTGGAAACACTTGACCAATGTCCTGTCTCTTCACTCTTAAAACGATTCCATCTGCTCAGCCCTTTCATGTTCTCACAGTTGCTGCTAATAAGTTTTCAGGGACTGTGTAAAGGCTGCGACAAATGTGTTTAAATTTTAAACATTCTGCAGAATACCCAAGTCCTGAAAGGAGACTCTGCATTTGATTTCCATGAGATTATGCCGATCTGCAGGGCTTTGAAGTTTATATATAGCTGTGTGAGGGAAAAAAGACCAGTGTTACTGTGTCTCATGTGCTAGTGGTTGGTGAAACAGATAAAATATAAGTTCTGTGAGAGCTGACACTCGTTCTTCTGTTATTCAGTGCATCCACACCATTCATCACATAGAATGAAACTTAGAAAAAAACCACATATTGTTCCTTCTGATGTTTTATTTATGTGAATGGAACCACCCAGCTGCTTGTTGATGGAGCTGTCACACAAAAGTAAAAATGCAAATTGGCCAAACGTGCATGGTGCAATATTTATGGAGAGCAACTGGAGCAGAGGCTTTCATGTGCTCTTTCATGGCATAGGCAGCGATGAGTGTGGACACCGGTTCAATAACGAAAAGTAAAAGTCTAGTGATGCGTTATGCAGCAGGACATGAGGAAAATGTTCAAAACAGAACACAATATAAGACTCCTTTTAGCATGAAGACGTCAACTGTTCAAAGATGAACATGATGGTTTTGTACTATACAGGTGTCAGTCCAGGGCCTTGTGGCTCTAATATACAGTATGTAGCTATGTCTAATCTTCCAAGATGTAGTAGCTATGGGTATAACAGGTGTGGTTATAATACATTGGTATGATAGGTAGGTATGATTTATGAGTATAATAGGTGGGTATGAAAGGTGTGGGTATGATATGTGGATATGTGGGTATAATATATGAATATATATGGGTATAATAAGTGTGGGTATAATATGTGGGTATAATTTGTGGGTATGTTATGTAAGAATAATTTGTGGGTAAAATCTGTAGGTAGAATATGTGGGTATAATTGGTGTGAGTATAACATGTTGGTATTGTTATAAATTGCCCCTGAACAAATTATTATTTATATTGGTTATCTTAACTTTGTATGCAATGTATAATGTCTGAGATATTTTAGTCAGGTAGCTCTTAGTTACCTATTTTTACCAGGATAGCGTATAATAGGGGTCCTTAAACAGGAAGTATTTTAGTTGCTGTCATTTACGTGCATGTACTGTCACATTTATACGAAGTTGGAAACCGTAACTCGATGTCCTGAATTCTCTGACCGGACTTCATGATTGAAGTTAGTCCACAGGGCAACAGTTTTTTTTATAATATGTGAGTATAACTTTCTTTTGGCTTTTTCCCTTCAGGGGTCACCACAGCAAATACACTTTACATATTTGTTTTGGCAGGAGTTTTATGTCGGATGCCCTTGCTGGCACAACCCTCTGTATTTATGTGGGCTTGGGACTGAAACAATGAGACATTGGCTTGTGTCTCCTTGTGGCTACAACAATATGTGGGTATGTTATGTGAGTATAAAACATGTAGGTACAGTATAACATGTGGGCATGACATGGGGATATAATATATGGGTATAATAGCTGTCCCGGCTGGATACCTCAGTTGGTGAAGCACCGGGCTGGTGCATAGGGGACCTGGGTTTGATTCCTGGGATGAGTATCCATTGGGTTGTGTCAGGAAGGGCATGCGACGTAAATCAAGTATTAAATTTGGATTCACTGTGGTGACCCCGGAAGGGAAAAAGCTGAAAGAACTCATCATGTGGGTATAATAGCTGCAATAGAGTTTTCCTGTAGCCTACAGGTCATAGACTGTACACTTAATAAAGTGTATGAGGCAGAGGAACCTGGTGGATCAGTGACATTTGGAGGTGTGTGTGTGTGAGTGTGGGTGTTTATCTGTTACCTGAGGCCTGGGGTGATGAAGGACAGCTCAGGGACCTGGACCTTTCTTTTGTCCGGGGTGTCCATCAGTTCTGCTCCAGTCCCATAAATAAAGAATGGTGATTCCGCCCACTGCCCACTCTCCAGCTTCATGTGAGCGTTGACACCACTGTCCTCTGAGTGGCAGGGCTGCATACGTGCCGCTGCCATTTTAATGTGGGAGGGGTTGGTTGGGTGAGCTGGGGCGCTGTTGATTCTATGTACTTCAGATCAATTGAGTAAATACAGACCACCACCCACAATAACAGTCTATGAAACCATCGGGGCCTATGGGACGGAGGGCAAACATATGTCCACAGAGGACAGTGTCATGCATGACTAACATTGTCAGCAGCCAATCACAGCCAGATTACGGTTCATAGGCCACTAGTCCCCAGTTGGACACATGTGGAGTCATGGCTTTAATCAGACTCCAAAGGGTCCCAGTGAACACTATGCAAATAATCTTCCACCTGAGTGCGCAGATGTGAGCAGGGCGGTGGTAGTGATGTGTGTGTGTGTGTGTGTGTGTGCGTGTGTGTGCGTGTGTGTGTGTGTGTGTCTTTAAGATGCAGACGGAAGTTCAGGGAAGATGTGGAGGAGGCAAAAAAAAAACCAAAAAAAAAACAGTCAACAGAAGATGAGATGGAAATATAAGAAAGAGGAGGAAGAGTTGTGTTTTGAATCCATGACTGATACTGAATGTGAATACTGTATGTTCCAATAAAAGCACAAATGTTCAACCGCGTGTGTTATTTCACGAGTTCCATTTGAAATCATTATTGACCATAATGTCTTTAAAACCTTATGGAACATTCCTGCATTGACACATTTATACTACTGCTACTATTAATACAAGTATCTAAACTACTGCTATTCATACTACATGTACTTATACTACTGCTACTATTAATACAAGTATCTAAACTACTGCTATTCATATTACATGTACTTATACTACTGCTATTCATACTACATGTACTTATACTACTGCTACTATTAATACAAGTATCTAAACTACTGCTATTCATACTACATGTACTT
>JAPTHA010184088.1:0-12737 GCA_029814585.1 Gymnapogon annona | reverse complement strand
GTGTGTGTGTGTGTGTGTGTGTGTGTGTGTGTGTGTGTGTGTGTGTGTGTGTGTGTGTGTGTGTATGTGTGTGTGTATGAGAGTGTGTTGAGTATGTCTTGGGATCAGCAAAGAGACACTACAGTAAAGTAATCAGGTCTTCTTGTTTGTAGGTTGCTGTTGGGGGAAAAAGGAAGAGGAAGAGGGGCCAGGTCTGCAGGACATCTGATGATGTCAGGACAAGCATGTCTTGTGCTAAATGTGCAAAATTCATTTGCACAAAGCACAGTGTGATCATATGTCACTTGTGTGTTGTGTAGATGTACACACACACACACGCACACACACACAAACATACACACCTACCTTATTCATATAGCTGTTCCTTGTTATTTAGTTCATTTAAATGTTATGTTTCAATGCTATGTAAAACTATTGTGTTTTATATGTTGATCTTTCAAAAGTAATAAAGTGGTGAAAGAATAAAAAAAGTTTGAACTTGTATTTCTTCATGAAAAACGAGTTAATTGTCCTACTTAAACCATTACCTGTGAGAGGTAAGGAACATCAATGCAATAAATATTTATAGAATAGTTAGTAAAGGAGTTAGTAATGACATATTAATGATGCTTGTTAGGATATTTTGCTTTTGGACATCTTTTGGATAATTAAACATACACCGGGTCACTTGACCCAAGAACATCATTGCTGTTCCTGAAAAATGAACATAACAGGAGGGTTTTAAAAATATTATTAATCAAATGAATATCAGCTTTAATCAGGGTGCTATCACCCACAGCAGGGAGCCGCAGAAGCAAGTTAAAAGGGATCTTAAACTTGCCAAAATTAAATGTAAGGACAAAGAGCAAAGCATGCTGAGTTCACGGAGTGCACGCCCTCTATGATGGGCATGCTGTCAAAACGCTCTCCCATTTCTCTGGCTGGCAAGTCAAACCTTGAGCTTGCCAATAGTTTAAATAGTTTTTAGAATAATTTTAATGTTTATGATTTCAACAAGTAATTGTCATTTTATTAAAATAGCCTCCCACAACAGCCAGTGTAAACATCAGCAGTGACTTAGTTTTTAAACTCTTTAGGGAAGTGAAGGAGAGGAAAAGTCCTGGTCCAGACAGGATTGTCTTTTGAAGAACTGTGCAAAGGCATTGGCTGGAATTTCCTCCTCCATCTTTAGGAAGTCTCTTTTTCTTCACAAGATTTCGCATTTGGAAGGGCTCTATCAATGTATCAGTACCAAACACTGTGTGCCCCAAATCTCCAAATTACTTTAGACCTGTAAGCACTCATTTTCTGTTCATGAAAGTCTATGAAAAAAATGTAAAAGAGGAGATGATGGGTCTGATATAGGACAAATTGGATCCTTTGCTTACAGGGCTGGTAAGGCTGTTGGGGACATTGTATGTACGATATTGAACATTGTACAGAGCCAATGGGACAGTCTTGGGTATTTTGCATGGTTGCTTTTTATTTACTTTTCCTCTGCTTTTAACAGCATACAAGGTCACATTTTAGCAGAATAGCTCATCGTCACCCTCAACGTGGACTTGGACCTTGTACGCTGGCTGATGGATTTTTTTAACTGAGCATGGACAGAAAGTGAGAGTAAATGGTGTTTTATCTGACGTTCTGACCACCGGCTCCCTCCAGGGATGTGTTCTCTCGCCGCTTTTATTTTGTTTTATAGACAAATGAGTGTCAGACCTAGAGACAGGTTTATTATTAAATTTGCAGACCGCTCTGTAAGTGTGTATCTTTTAAATGATGAGGGTGATGAACATGGCCAGGTGGTCAGTGGTTTTAGTGCCTAGTGTGACAGCTCCTTTAAATATCGATGGCGATAAAAGAAATGGTGCTTGATTTTAGAAGGAAGCCTCCTCCTCTCCCCCCTGCCTTTATCCATGGACCACCAGTAGCAAGGTAGACAAATATATATACTTGGGACAATACTCGACACAGGACAAAGACACAGGAATACAGACACAGGGCCCATCCTCTGTACTCACACAAACTGCTGCCATCAGGATGTCAATACAGTCTGCCCAAATGTAAAACTAACACAAGGAAGAACTCATTAACACCTGTGTCAATTGGCTTTTTGAACAGTAGTACTTGACCCTGTGTCCCTTGTTGTAGATGTGAAATTGAGTGTGTGCAGATTGCTGTTTTAATGCTGTTTAATGTTTTAATATTCTATGTTCTCATGTGATAAGATGGTAACTTATATGATGGCAACTTCTGCCTGCAAAATTAATTGCCCCTTGGGGATAATAAAGTATACCTTGGACCTTGAACATTGACCGTATATCTGCAAACAGCCTAACTAGCCTGCCTTCACTAGAAAGACTAACAACCACCACTGATTTCCACCTTTGAACAGTGTACAGCTACAATTACATGATGTTTTCTTTCTCTCATGTGTTCAGGATCCAGATCTTTCAGTACATCATCTACGGCATTGCCTCCTTCTTCTTCTTCTATGCCATTATCCTGCTGATTGAAGGCTTTTACACCACCAGCGCCATTAAGAGAGAGCTGCAGAGCGATTTCAAGACCACCGTCTGTGGACGCTGTATCACTGCCTTCGTATGTCGGCATACACAACCAGTTGCAACAAATTAACATACCCCCTGACCCAGTTTCATACCAACTTATAGACCATACATACTTTTATGTATTTTATACTACACTTGCTACAGAAAATGTGCACAATGTGTAATGTGTATGTGTACTATAAAAGAGACATCCATTACACTTTATAAGTTGGGATAAGATAATAGTCATCATGAAGATGTTGCAAAGGCAGCAACACACTGACAACACACAAGACACTTTGAATGTTCCTCAAGCCCCTAAGAAATTCTGGCACATTCGGTCCTTTCTGACCTGATTCCGCTAATTGCTGCAGATGTCCAGTAAGATTAGCTTAACCATGGATTGTGTGAATGTGTATTTTGTGGTTTGTGGAATATATACATTTTTTTAGAAATGCAACCTAGTCAAGTAATGCGTGCGCTTCTTTCTGCAGTTCATGTTCCTGACCTACATCCTCTTCCTGGCCTTCCTTGCCATTTTTGGCTTCACGGCGATCCCCGTTTTCCTTTTCTTCAACATGTGGAATAACTGCAATGCCATGAAGTCTCCTGATGCCAACATCACCTCACCTGACTCCATCTGTGTTGATGTCAGGCAGTACGGTATGGTACTGAAGGAAATGTATGTCAAAAAGTACATTTATATTATTGCAAGATTGATTGGATCTGTTTGAAAACCCAGCTTCATGCAGTATTGCAATGTATTGCTTGGTCTAATGTGTGGTATGTGACCCAGTTTTGAAGGACAGCTGGCCTGCTTACTTAGTAGGATGAGAATCACATATGCTTCACTGGCAGACATACTACTACAGCGAATGAAATATTAAGCGTAATTACTGGCAGCTCACAAATTATTATCAGCAGTTCAGGAGGTGCAGATAATGGAATGGTTTGGGTTACTGGTATATTTTTTCCTCATTGTTTGTTACCTCATCAAATTTCTATGACAGTAAAGCTTCAATGAGAAAATATCAGAAATATATGAGCGGAAAAATACCACAATAGGCTGAAAGTACATCGATATAATAAACGGAATTTCATGACACCATGAAAAACCAAAGTTAAAATATCAGTCTGGTTGTCTCGCAGCTATAGTCTATGCATCTGATAGATTCATTGGAACAGTTTGATTTTTAGTTGATGTCTCATTTTGCCTATCCCTGACACATTTCTTTGTGTGTTTGGGTTCAGTAACTTAAGTAGTTGTGGATTTTTGGATCTCATCGAGGAGGTTATGTCACTGTTTTGTGCTCATTCTGCAGCTCTCAAAAATCTCCTTCACTAGGCTAGTTAACGGCTTTGCAATAATCATTAATTTATTATTATCACTCATGAATAAAATAAAGAACAATTTTTCTGGACCAACATACGCACTCATTTTGCCAGTGCTGATTACACAAATTATCATTTAATAAAGCTGTTTAATTTATGTAAATATGTCATTCACATGACTAAAACAACTTAAATATGGACTTAAATAAATGATTGCATGGCTACAAGGTACAAAATGAGTCCTAAAGTCCATAAGCAAGGACCAATTTAAAACAAAAACTCAGATGTTGTGATCTCATCAAAAACATCTACCGTAATTTCTGGACTATAAAACACACCCGAATAAAAGCTACACCAGCTAAAATTAGGAGAAAATCCAGATTTGTACATATACAAGCCGTACTGGACTAAAAGCCGCAGGTGTTTTAATGTTTAATTTCCATATGTAAGCATTCATGCATGAAAGGGATTGTCGGCAATGTTCTCTCTAAGACACGCACGTAAATCAGCTGTGATTCTCCCCTGCTACATCAAACCAGTAGCTAATGAAGTACATGTGCGCTATTTGTCTCGTGATTACGGTAAATGAGCCATTACAGAAACATAATAAGATGATGTTATGTTCCAGCGCACTTCTTTTTTGAACCCTTTTGTCTCCTGTGCTCTCTATAAAATATGTTGCAACCTTCGGATCATAACAGATGATTAAAACTATGCGGGATCAGATTCTGTCGCGTGATAGAACCGATCCAGTTTTTTCGTGCTGAATGTTTCTTACGGAAGTTTACGGAACAGTACAGCTAGCTTAAACACAATATAAAGATACTTCCTATTTTGACTTTAAAATATAAGCACTTCCCAAAATAATTTAAAACATTGTCTCTTAATTTTTTCAATAAAAAGAGATGGCTGTTTGGGGAAGCTTCCTAACGCCTTCCTAACCCTAACCCTAACCCTAACCCTAACCTTTCAACAAACAAGTTACATATTTGCATACCTTATTCAAGTGTTACCATTTAGTGCAATGGTACGAAACATGTACTGTGGTGTGTAAACTGTACTGTATCACATAGCGTTTCAGACACAAAAATGTTTAACACACATGTTTAACGTGTACACTGCAGAAATAATAAACGGTGCGCTCCCAGCGCATGTCCTGACTCCCGACAATTAGACTTTGACTTAAAAGCTGTATCATATTGTGGTGATTCAGCAGGCAACGAAGAGGTAAGACAGACTTTCTCTTTCTCACGGCTCCTTTTTATAAAAATGCGTACAGCTCTCCACATCAGCCTAAAACTGGCTAAAGTAACACTGTGCTAGCTAGCACCAACTCCGGCTAACTCTCTCTCTAACACACATGTGTTTTTCTGTCGGGGCAAACAATAATAACAAGAACAAGCGCCGTCTGCGCATGCTCTAAAACTGGAGAACAGTTCCCTAAACATAGAAAATTTCATAGTATGACGAGCGTATCGACACAGAGCAACTCTGAGACCAGAGACCTTTTTTGAATGCAGGGTCAGAAAACAGATATGCCATCTCCTCAGGTGTGGTTGCAGACACCTGTGGTTTCAATTTCTTGGCCCTGACCTTCGATTCCGGTCCCTTTGTCTGAAGGGTCTCCTGAATCTGCCACCTCCTCTGGTTGCTCCGGCTGTGTAATGGGACACTTGAGCCAGCATTAGCATTACTTACATTTCACAGTCCTTCTTTTTACAATTAAGCTTTTTAAAGGGTAAAGACTTTGGAGTTTTTCTGGTCGGTGGCTCATCTACATGGAAATCTACCTTAGTTTTTATCTGTGTTGTGTTAACTTTACTATCTTCCAGTTGGGCCAATAACTTTTTATTTTGGTCAGTTAGAGAAGCTATTTGTGATTCTACATGGCGGCGTCTACTTTAATCCATCTACAGTGTCAGGGAGAAAAAATGCTTATTTCTATCTATGACAACTAAGTCTCTCTCTCAAATTCTTTAACCTTTTCTGTGCCATTCTGAGGGAATTTTAGGTAGCCATCGTCAGCAGTTACCTCAGCCCATGTCTTCACCATAATTGTCAAACATGTATTTTGCAAGACCAGTCAGCTCTCTCTCTTACCTTCCACTGAAACAACCTCCCATTGTCTGTCTGTAAGATCTTTTCCCCCGAAAAAAGCAGCTTGACTACTGCTTGCTATTGCTCACAATCACTTTCAATCAAAGCTCTGCTCAGAATCTACAGGTCAGTTTACACAAAATGGAAGATTAAATCAGCCCCACAGCTATATTTTCAAATATTCTCTCTCTGGACTAAGTGTTCCAAACACTAAGGACCACGTTCAAACACAATCACAGAATATTTTGACCTTCTTAAAAGCAGTAAAATTTTAGCACAAAAAGCAAGCAAGCTTACAAACAAATTATTCATACAGACACGGTTACCCTATCCTCACTTTCACTTACAACCACATAGCAAACTTATTCAAAATCACAGATGGCGTCAACTTCTTTGGATTTCCAACTTCACAGAATTTCCAAGAGTACAATACATGTGTTCACAAAAGGCTCCTTACCTCTGAGTCAATTTAACCTAACCCTAATTCTCACTTTAATGGTGTGTCTTTGGTCAGGAAGAAGGAGTCTCAGTGGTAAGTATGTTGCCATCCGGCTCACGGCACCATATTGTTGAAGAAAAAACAACAATCCAAGTCTAGTTCCAAGTTTGCTGAGGTGTTGTAAGTTTATTGGAGTTTCATAGTATGATGAGCGTACTGAACAAAGCGGATTTGAGACCAGAGACCTTTTTGAATGCAGGGTCAGAAAACGGATATACCGTTTCCTCAGGTGTGATTGCAGACAGTTCATGAATAGATCGTATAGTGGGAGTGTATTTGTCATTCAAAGTCAACTTCACACAGGAGGGTGAGCTCAATGGGAGGCAGAGACATGGTCTGAGACAAAGAAGTGATACTCGGGCTCTGGTGGGCAGGGGGGAGAAAACAGGGTTAACAGATTAACATATGGTTGCATTTGACGTGTCAGGACAAATGTCTCCTTCAAACGCAATGTATGTTTTATGTTTAAGTTTTCTTCTTCACTTACAACTGAGATGTTTCATTGCTCTGATCATGCAGGTATTATTCCATGGAATGCCACACCAGGAAAAGCCTGTGGAGTAACATTGGGAGACATCTGTAACACCAACGAGGTGAAATATCTTTACTTTTCTTTGTTTTTGAACCATTTCTCTCCTTTAATCTCTAACAGACTGCTTTTGTTCTGCTCCATAGTTCTACCTGTCCTACCATCTCTACATTGTAGCATTTGCTGGTGCTGGTGCCATCGTTATTGCATTGGTAAGCCCTTCACAATCCCTCTGATAACTTGCTTCTTAAAATATGCACGTTGCCATGGTGGTCTTATCTGTTGCCATAGCAACCCTCCCTCTCATGTTTGTCAGTACGTTATTCTGTGGTTGAGATTTTACCTAGCAGCCTGCTGCCTTATGTTGTGGGAGTTGTAGACTGTGGCTGATTTACTAAACTGTGGAGGTGGGTGCTTCTATGTCCAGGGAACTGTACATAAAAAGTAATAATCGCCTCTCTGTTGTGCTGGGTCACACACAAGACAACTCCACACTGTGATAAAACAAACTTATGGGTTCTTTTTTCAATTCTACAAACATATCTAATTTCAGAGGCTGAAAGCCATGCCAAACATTTGTACATTTGTTTTGCTGTATTACAACAGCCACACATGAGCAGTTGAGGAAAAAATGTGTTCTCTCTATTTAGAAAATGGTGTGTAGTTTGATGAACATCTACAAGAGAAGATGGAAGGGTTTTTATATATATTAAAAATATTTGTTTTTTGATTTTTCAAATACTACAGTTACATTCACACAATACAAGATGACCTTCCCCACCCATAACTGCATAACAAAAAATAAAAACAAAATAGACTTATGTGAGATAGAAAGACATTTGGTGGTCTCACACCTCCTAGGTCCAACAAGTCCTACTCAAATTCAAAAAGTTTAACCAATGTGATGTACTAGTAGATTTTCCATGTAGTTTATAAATAGTTTACATATATTCTGAAACATACTACCTCTTTTTTTGTAATTATTTTGGGAACACAGCTATTATCTTCATATGCAAGATATTCCACTGGTCTCCCTACCTAAATGAACTAATACCAGAGAAAATAGTCCTCTGGTATTAGTTAGCATGGAAGAATTACATATACATTCATACACTTCTCTTTTAATGACTTTATTAAAAGTTTAGTAGATTGTTAAAGTAAAACTCTTCTTAATAAGCCCATTATTTTGTATATTATTAGGTATATTATTTTGATCAGAACGCATTTTTTTAATTAATTCGGTGCTAGACTTTTTTTTTAAGTCTCAACATACCGTGCTCAGAATTTATGAGACCACATACACCTAATTTTCCTATATGTGTGAGATAACTTGATAAGTGACATGAGTCCCTTTACCATGTTAAGTCAGACTCTGGTATTGATATGATTTCAGTCTTTATTTGGATTCAGAATTGTCTTAAAATTTGTGGAACCTTCAGAAACCATAATGTGAATATCACCTTACCAGAGTGCTGTGTGATAGACAGATTGTATAATGTAAAATAAGCTTTGGCATAATTCAAGTTCATGTATACTGTATCGTGTCCATTGGTTACATAATGGAACTATCCCCACTGTTTTCAGATCCACTATCTGATGATTTTGTCTGCTAACTGGGCTTATCTGAAGAGTGCCGCTTCCACGCATGAGTACCAAGATATAAAAACCAAGGATGATCAAGATCTGGAGGCTGAAGCACGTTCCAAGGAGGGCCAGAACTCCTCCTCCTATTCATAAGGACAAGCAAGCTTCTCCCATCTCCAAACATTTCCTCTCCACACCTTGACCCCCACCCTACTCCACCTTATCTAGTGCCACATCCCCATCCCCTCCATAAAACAAATAATCTCAGTCATGTTTTAATGTCTCCCAACCTCCTTATTCTCAATCCTCTTCCCTTCCCCCAAATAGGGGGGAAGAGAATTGAGGATCATGAGCAGCAGCAGGTCTAGATATAGGCAGATGCTTCAGAACAGGAGAGCTCCCTCTGCCCATGCCCCTGGGGCCAAGCTCAGGTACGGTATCAGTTCAGAAACATCTCCTCCCCAGCGCTGTTGGGGTGGCTGCTGGGGTGGCTGCTCACGAACGTGGCCCAACTGTGATGGCCTCACATCCTGAGCCAGCACACAGCCTCTTGACACACAGCTTACAACCTAAAAAAAATTGTTTGCTGTCAGCTTGAGCAACAGGGAAGCCAGACAATGGCCAACATCCTGTTTATGTGTGTGTGTGAATATGAATATATTGTGCGAATGTGTACAAATGTTTGTTTGTTTTTTAAACCTGAAACATATTGCCAGGTTCTATTATCCTTATGTTTTCACGTTCATTGGTTTATCTCCTTTACTTTAGTCTCTACCTTTAACTTTTTACTGCTAATGCTTCATACATTAATTGCAAAAAATTGCCGAGCATCAAAATCTATTAAAATACTAAGCAGCCCATCTATCATTTGGCATCTCAAGGATTATCATGCATTTATATAATCAGAGTTTATTTAACCACAGAAGTATTAACAGTTATGTAGGACCAGAGGTGTAGCAAATATTTAATACAGAAATGGATCAGTGTTTTCAAAATTTGCTCAGCCATGTTTTTGTATTTATTGTTTAATGTTCAGTAAAAAATTGCCAAAATATCAACAAATTCTTTTGAAGGCCTGTACATTTTTTGTTACACTCATAAACCTTCCTCGGTCTCTAACACCTCAGGTATCAAACTAAATCTGGTTTTGTCCAGTTACGTTTTTTCCAAATTTCACCATCGTAACACTTAACCTTACTTGATTGGTGCATTGTTCTATGTGAATTGTACAGTGAAATGGAACTGTTCTCTCATTTTCTAAAAAAAAAAGAAAAAAACTCCCTTTCGCCACCTGTAAATAGCTGAAACACCCAAAAACATCTCTCGAGTTACACCGCTCCCAAACAGGAAAACCCAATCAGTGTTTTGCCATGCTCTTCTATTGTTTCCCACAAATATATGTAAATGTAAACTTTGAGATTATGTGTTTAGCACTCAAATACTAGTTCTGCATTTGATATGATAATTGTAATGTTACACCTTCAATAATATGTTGTTAGGGGGATTCAGTGATATGATGGATTGAAGTGTTTGTGACGTATACATATTAAAAAAAAGGACATTTATTTTTAAGGTCTTATCATTTTTAGGCAGCTGATTTCTTCTGTGATTCAGTGATGAGTTAATATATGTGCTTCTTTTTGAATGACCAGCCAAATAAGCGACTCCTGAACCCTCATGCCACTCCTTTCTACCCTCTTCTTCTTGTCATTTTCTATTTTTCATGTCATGCCTCTCATATGCGCCACAGAGACTGTTTTGGATTTTTACACTCTCAATAAAGTAAGTCAGGAATTTTCACATTAACTTTATAAAGTTTGATCAGATATTGTTTTAACAATCATAAACTATATTCTAGATTGATCATCACTGATTAATTTACCCTCTACAAAACAAAAGAAGGCACATTTTTAATCTTGATGAGATGAAGCATGTCAGTATTGTCCATGTGTGCAGCTGTCTATTCTGTATAAAAAAGGACTATATTGCCATGTGTGTTATGTTTGATAAATATATGTGCTTTGCCACCAGGTTGATGTAAGGCAAACTTCAATTTCCTATAGGACGATGTGTGTTGGGGTGTTGTTGTTTCCTTGTTATTTGCATGAAGGAGACATGACTGTGTCTTTGCAGTTTTTCAGGTGATGTGTAGTCAATTGTACCGACAACTATGATAGGCAGTGTTTGCCCCCACCCTGTTCCTCACTCCCGTCACACCTTTCCACTCTTTTCTAAAGAAAACTCCATTGTACTTTAATGGCATTGTAGTCCCTGTAGGTGTTTCATTATGGTTTTATTTTTTACGTTGGAAATACTTCTATGACTCCTATATAGTGATGATTTTTGTAACCTTCTCTAGTAAAAACCGATATTTTTTATTATCGTGACACCGTTGCCTCTGCTCTGTTGTCTTTTTTGAGTCTGTTTGAAGTTCTTTATGAAAACAAGATCACATTCATATTGAATGTCATTGTAAGATCAATTTTAGTCCATACATAAGTGAGCCGTGGTTGATCTGGTGGTGGGCAGCAGCTCTTGGACGGTGACAGGAAGAGGACCAGATGGAGTGAACCTCATTGGAATTGTTGATGCCGAAATTCCGTTGAGAGCCGCGATGGGTGTAGCTTTGTTGAGGTAGGCGGGCGATATCCAGGTGCTGGTGGAGCACCGACAGAGACTTGGACAGGTGATAGTGGAGGCGGAGGAGCTCATCAGGTGAGTAGATGAACAGTCCAGTCACGGATTGGTGGAATAGTGAACAAATAATCAAGGCAAGTGCAGACCAAGTAAAAAACTTGGTAGTAAACATTGTAGGTTTGAAAGCCAGGTAAAAATACATTAAAAGCATTGAAATTGACCGGTGACACATCCCTAATGACATATCAGAGCTGATATGGTTGCACTTTCTTTCCCAACATACTGTAAGACAGCTCCAGATGGGTTGTTTACAAAAGCTTTAAATAGCCTGAATGTCTGAGAAGTTAGCCAAACAATCAGGTGTCGAGAGCCCCATAGCAGATTGGTTCAGCAGAACATTTGTAAAATATTCTGATGAACCAATTATGATTACATAATTTCCTGCGTCCTTAAAATCAGCCGTGGCAGTGCAGTTGCTGTATTGTATTTTATGTACCTAAAATGTATTACCACAGCAATTGACAAATATTTAACCTTCCTGCCTTATTATTATTTCCCTGCCTTGTTAATTCAACAAACATTTGAGGTGGTTCCCCTAACTACATGTGGTAACAGCAAGGCATGACTCCTGGTTTAGGTATGACATTTGTGCATGAATTTCAACTGGCTCTGTGCAATGAAGAAAAGCTTGCTGCTCTAAGATGCAATGAAGAATACAGTTAACACCATATGCATACATAAAGGGTCTCTATCAAACTTAAAATCCATACCATACATCAACATATAGCCATTCGAGTATTAATAAGTCATCTTCTTCCACTTTTTTTACTTCATTTCACAATATTCATTTTTTATTTCACTTTTCTCTCTCTATCCTTCATTCTTTAGTTACTTAATCTTTTTATTTCTAACTTGTTTATTTTTACTGGTAATCAGTGGCTCACCTGGGCCAGCAGTGATATCCTACCCAACTTAATCCACCTCTTAAAACCATCATTCTGATCCATGGATCTACACATGATGTATTTAGACCAAAATACATACAACTGTATCACCTGAACAGAGTTATAGTAGTCTACTGAGTACACTAATAACAGAGAAACAAAAGGAAATGACATCGATCAGACACAGCGACTGACCCAGGTGTGCACGGTGCGACAGTCGACCTAGTTCCGGCCAGCATCAGGGTTCGCACAGTCAATGCACCGGTCACGCGCATGCACTGATCATGGTGCACCGATGGCGTGCACTTATCGCGGTGCACACGATTGTTGCACCCGATCAGTGCATGTGATCGGTGCACGGATTGCAGCAGCGCACCGATCACAGACCCAGGCATGGACAGGCACAGAACCATGGGTCCGTGAGTACCAAGGCACAAACCCAGGTCCGGCCGTGGTTGGTAGGATCTACCGTGCAAGGTGTGACCGAACGTCCGAGGTCCATGCTTATCAGAAATATTTCATTAATATATTTTTAACAGTAATATTAACTTACTTTTCGGAGCCTGCCAGCCAGGTGTACGTTCATA
>JAPTHA010184082.1:0-12738 GCA_029814585.1 Gymnapogon annona | reverse complement strand
TGTGTGTGTGTGTGTGTGTGTGTGTGTGTGTGTGTGTGTGTGTGTGTGTGTGTGCGTGCGTGCGTGTGTGTGTGTGCGCGCACGCGCAAGTGGGTGTGTTTGTGCTTCTGTGACTTTGAATAAGCACATCAGACTTTAGAGTTCTTTATTCCTTTAACCTTGTAACACCTTGCCCATGAACAATTAATCACCAAATTCAAATTTTTGTGAATTGACTTTTTTCCCATCATAATCCTAACAAAAAATGTCACCATATCATTTTCTCTATTATATGTTTTTGTATAACATTTGATACCTTGGGTGTTTTTGGCACCTTTTTGCTCGCAACAGCATTAACTTTAGCCACAGAAATACATTTCACCAGTAGTATTTTGACAGTACAGAAAATGTCCTTTTTTTGGTTTGTTTGGGTTTTTTTTTTTTTTTGTAGGCTTTTTATTTCCCTTGAATTGCACCATAATTTCAATATTTGTGTTGGATTATTTAGGAGGGGGGGAACCCGGGTCCCCTGTGCACCAGCCCGGTACCTTACCAACTGAGCTATCCAGCCAGGGTGAGCATCCAGTGGGCTGTGTCAGGAAGGGCATCTGTCGTAAAAACTCCTGCCAAATGAAATACGCAATTTGCAAAACCCTGGAAGGGAAAAAGCTGAAAGAAAACATCCTTATCCGAGTGTTGTATTATGTGTAGCATCACCCTCATTATGTTCTGTTCTGTTCACGACAACCGGCGCATTGTTCATATTTTCATCTTACATTTTCCATACATGCAGAAATAACATGCACACACATGCAGAAATAACTCCATTTATCTTAAGACGAAGTCAGTGTTTGTCATTGGTTTGTGACTCGTGTTGTTCCTCAGCGATCGATGTGAGTCATTGTGGTTCACTGCAATGACTCCCATATATTTCTATACTGCGTCTGATGAGTTCTTTCAGCTTTTTCCCTTACGGGGTCACCACAGCGAATCAAATTTGCATATTTGATTTGGCGGGAGTTTTTATGTCAGATGCCCTTCCTGACACAACCCTTGTATTTATCCAGGCTTGGGAGTGGCACAATGAGACATTGAGGCTATAGTTGTAGACAGCAGCGTGAAGGGTCTTGCCCAAGGAGCCACACTGGACGCTCTTCCCGGGAATCGAACCCGGGTCCCCAATGCATCAGCCCAATGCCTTACCAACTCTTACATATATTAGCTTTAAATGTTTTCACAAATAAAATTACTTCAAATGAACAGGGTATCACTAAACATCTCTAAGTTTTATTAGCTTTTTGTCAGAGTGCAGAGTGAAAAATACATTACTGGTGTTACGTATCATATAATTTTGGAAATAATTTACTGCTGAATGTCTGTTCTAATTTATGTGTTCCATGTTGCTCTATGGTTATCATCATCATCATCATCATCATCATCATCATCATTGCTCCTGCAGTGGGGCGGGGGCTCCAATCCCGGTGTCGTTGAGCCGACCAGATGAACTATTCTATTGTTATGCTGTAAATTAAACCAAAATCTTGTATAAATGGTTAAATCTTTATAAAACTAAACAGTTGACATATACTGTACATGTATCAATATTAATTAATAGCAAAGTATGAAATAATCCAGCGAAACTTGAGTTTGAGACATTATCCTTTAATTTACTGACTTTTTAAAAAAAAAATCCTTGCCTCTAAAACAATGACATTGCATTAACTCAGTGGCTCTTCCGTCATGTTACATCAAATAAAACCAGCGACAGCGGAAAAACACAGTTAAACCTTTTCTAAACTGGATATGATTCGTTCATGATTCATTCATTTGCGTGTTTTGTTTTCTGGCACTTTGATCAAAACATAAGAAAATTTGTTTTATCAGCGTTGCTGAAACCTGGACCAGCCATTCACAACACCATCATCGTCATCAAACCACTCTTGTTAGTTTAGTGTTTGTTCTTCCACTGGAGTTCACAGACTTGTAGAATCCAGACTGAAGTGTTTGAAGGCACATGTTAGACCAAAACCTTTCTTAAACCTTTCTTCTATTTATTTCTTATTTATATTGACTGTGTCTGTTGTCACCTTTGCACCCTTGCACTGCAGCCACTCATAGCTTTGGATTTACTTTAGTAATTGTGTACTTTTGTATTCTTCACATTTATTTATTTGTGTTATCAGTTGCCAATCTATACATTTCATTGCCAGATTCATTGTATGTGTCTGTGTAATGACAATTAAAGGAAGTTGAAGTCTAAGACACTTTGTATGTTATAGGCTGTAAAAAAACCCCGACTATTTTTAACCCATAAACGCCCAGTGTTACTTCTGTGTGTCTGAATTTCACCTTTCTTAAGCATTTGATCACCTTTTTTTTTTTTTTTAATAAAATGCGAAGTGAATAGCCCATGAGGAATGATTAAATATCAAAATCTAGCATAGGCAGCTATGCACTATGAAAGATATTCCCATGGCCTAATCAGTGGTTCACAGCAATTTATTATAATATTATCCTCTATACTTGCCCCTTTTTTCAGTGAAAATTATGTATTATTCTGCATTTTAATTTAATTTTATTAACACTGACTGAACTACAGATGTTCATTAAAGCTGAGATTAAAGTTGAGGCTTATGCTTTCAGAAATGGAGAAAGCAGAAGAAGTGGTGACTTTTTCAGTAAAATCAATCATTGACTGAACATAAACCCTATGTCACTGATACAACTCCTCGGGTTTTATTTAGAGGTACACTGATATATATGCTGCCAGATATGTGTTTTTTTTTCAGTATCGGCCTTGATTATTTTTTTCAAAGTTGATATTTGACCATGACTTAAAAATGTTAAATGATCTTTGATCAGGTGAATTTTAAAAGGGTACTATTGAAATTGAAATTGAATATACCTTTATTATATATAATCCCACGAGGGGAAATTTCATACACAGCCGCGTAATACAGAGAATAGAAAAAAAAAGAGCAGAACAGAACAGATACAGATATATATGTGTACATGTATAAATTCATTTATAATGCTGCATAAAAATCTTAATTATCTGAGTGTTTCCATTGTATTTCTTGGTCACTGTGCTTAAAAAGAAAAAATCTGTCTCACATATCAACTTCAAAAATTGGCTGTAGATGTCGTCCATCCGCGAACCCAATTTTGGAGCTTCAGCCTTAGATAACTCCACATCAGTTGAAGGCGATGGGTGACAGGCGAAGTGATGAAAAACTTGACCACTTCCGTGTTTCATTCTGTGTTGCTTTCATTTCCTGGCACGGCAGCGCGGCAGCCTGAGACAGAGCGGACACGAAGGACTAGAGTATTCATGAAAAAAGAAAAGGGGAAGCACAACGTGTTAAATGAAGAAGTGAGGTCAGAAATGTTATGCACAATATCTGAAGGCATTTTAGACGAGAGGCAATGAGATTAGATCAAACTAAATTAGATTTGACTAAACAAGATTAGATTAAAAGAGATTGGATTGGATAAAACAAAATTAGATTAAAAACATTAGATGAGATTAGGTTAGATTGGATTAGATTCCATTTGATTTGACTAGATTAGATAAAACTACATTAGATTAGATTAAGTACAATTTGATTTGACTCGATTAGATAAAACTAGATTAGACTAGACAAGATTGGGCTAGATTAGATTTGATTGATGGATTAGATTAAACTCGGCACGATTAGATTAGATTAGACTGGATTAGATAAACTAGATTACATTAGATTAAGTATAAATTTATTGGAGGAAATTGAGGTTCCAATGGCAGCACAAACACAGAATATATACATAAGAATTACCACAAGAAATACCAAAACGGTAACTATTAAAAAGAGTCATGACAAAATTACAAATAGTAATGTAATAATAATAATAGTAATAATAATAATAATAATCACCAGTTGATTTGAGTTGTGATTACCAACTAAAACCTTGTACTTCTGTTTCTTTTGTTGTACTAAGATTCATGTGAACATGCAGATGATGTAATGTGTGAATTTCACTGTATTTCTCCATCCTTTGCTATGAATAGAAAACAAAAAGTACCAGAGAATCTGACCAGGTTCCATTTAACCCATAAAGACTTAATGTTTACTTTTTTTAAAACATTACCAAGTGATTAATTTTTATTCCAGTATTTAACTCACTGATCATGAAAATCTTTGTGAAAACTCATTTTCTGTAAAATACGTCTTTCATTTTTATACATTGAATGTTTAACCGTTATCAAATTACAGTGGTCAGAGATTTTACACTTGGCTTTTATTGACAAAACTTGATTTACACAGAAAAAAACCCCACAAGATACTATTAGAGTAAACGGTGATAAATCTCTTGGTGACGGTTAAAGGTCAATGTGAAAAAACAATCATAACTTCGTCGCCACAGGACTAATAACAGGTACGTGGGCTGTTCAACAGGGTGAAATGTCATTGCAAAAAGCACGCATCTGTGCTCAGTAGTTCAGCAAGGACGTGCTAAACCACATCCTGGCCCTGTTGCCTTCACTTGTCCCCGACTCATCACCTGTTGTTCAGCACCTCCATCACAGAGCGCTGAGAAAAGAGCATGATGCCCACAGCAACATCACCAAACATTTACCACCAAAAAAAGTCCAAGGATGCAGATGATTAATACGATTTATTTTCCTCAGTGATGGAGATGCGACTCGTGCAAGTCCTTTAAAAACAAGACATTTGCATCGTTTTTTTAAAAGGAAGTCTAATCACAACATCTTGACTTAGAGAGATGATCCCGAATTCGATCCAGAAGGTTTTAAGCAAGCAGGATTTGTTATCGCCTCAGACCACACAGACAAATATTCATCCAAATGTCCTCACAACGGGCTGTTACTGCAGGGATGTTAAACAGGGTTTAGTTTGGGTTCCACATTCAGACCCGTGTGATCGGACCAGTAAAATAATAACAGAATAAACTACTAATGACAACTCAAATTTTGTCCCTGTGCTTTAGAAAAAAGCAAAACACTCAAATAAAATTTTGAAATTAAAAAAACCCAAAAAAAAACCAACCTGAAATTTGTTACAAAAAATAAGTGCAATTTTTCCAATATTTTACTACGGTTTATCATTTATACCTGTACACGAACATGTGCAGATCACAATGATGTACTAAGCATCTAATAACAGGCAGAATATTACATGCATTTTTCTGAAGACATTTCAGGTTGTTCATATTTGTTCAGGTTATTCACATTTTTGGGTAATGGGTGGTTTGTAAATGTTCACATTTTCTTTTTTTTCATTTTTTGCCTTTTTCATTTCTAACCTGTTTTCATTTGAACCAAACCCATATTCACATCATGCCGTTAGGCCTATTTATATTTACATTTTAATGTCTGTCCAATTCAGATCAGACTTTTAATAGCACACATTTAATGCCATAAGTAAATGAAAAACGTGAAGTGATAATGAAATATAATACACTATCCTGCTTATACATTCACAAGCACACTGAGTTCTGAAATAATTGACTTTTCTGTTCTCATCGTCCCACACGTTTATCTTTTGATGATATTTCTTATTTGGTCAAAGCTGGTGGGAATTCAGAGCTCAGGTTTTGTATTCAGTAGTATTTGTTGCAGATGCATTTCCTGTTCCCTAGTGTCTAAAAATGAAGATACAAGACAAGACCATGTGTTGTGAAAGGACTTCATAATCTGCCGCTGATTCGGTCAAACTGAGGCTGCTTTTGTAACGACGCAGAGGCTCTGGTTGTCAGCGCGAGGCAGGAAACAGCGGTTTACTCCGAAATAGCAAGTGGTTCTTGCATTGTCATGGCAACCAGGTTACAATATACAGTTCCGGAAAAGTTTTCTGTGACATGAGACAATGCTCTGGTGTTTTTCGATGCTTTCCCTTCAGACATTCTTGTGCATGTAATAAACCTCATATTCTCCCTTGTATTTATTTATTATGAGAAATATACTGTGCACCACAGTGACTGAATGTTACTGACATTTTCCCTTTTTTTTCTATTTCCAGGTCAAGACTCAGTCGGTAAGTTGAAATGTACAAGTTAACACACTATACAGTATAAGTTCAAACTGATGTATTGGAGCATTGTCAGAAAAAAAATAGTGAAAGGGAAATGTATCAGGTTTTATGAGGAAACTTAAGCTACACCACAGATTACATCTTTTTATTTGGATTATACAATTATGAAATATATAACATAGACAGTTTCTATTCTACAGCGTATTAGGGCCACATGAGAAAATAAATATAATAAAATATGGAGATAGGACCTGTAGTTTTATGAGAATTAAGTCATAACATTATATGAATAATGTTAGATTTCCAGAATGAAGACGCAACATTATGGGTATAGCGTTGTCATTTCTAAATACATTTTATTAATATATAATATATAAATGTAAATTATAATAAAATTATAATAATATGATGATGATTTCTTTTGGCTTTTTCCCTTCCAAGGTCATCACAGCAAATCCAATTCGTAATAAATAATAATAATGAAACTTTTTGTATAGCACCTTTCATACAAGAATTGCAGCCCAAAGTTATTTACATCAGTTAAATGATTAAAATAGCATTTACATAAAGACGCTTAAGACCGGAGCGAAATAAGAAATACATCAATATATGATTACATACTATATAATAAAAGTTAACAAGATAAAGGGACAAGAAATAAAATTACATTTCAACAAAATTGCAAAAAAAGGCTTAACACAGGGGTGAGATAAGAAATAAATTAATATTAGATTGACACTAATTAATAGTAAAACAAATCTAATTATATGTAGACAAAATTAGACAAGCGTGTCACATAGTACAGAAATAAAAAGCACAATTATGCAAGAAGTAAAATTAAATAGTAAACAAAATTCCATAAAACAGGGGTGAAAGAGATGTACTAACAAGTGATTGTACATGAAATTCTAAAATATCAATAAAATGTAATAAAAATAGTGGCACATTATGGGTGTGTAACCCCATTTTTTTATTTCCCTCTAAATGGCCAATGAAGATGAAAATGTTTTTTAATTTGATTTTAATAATTATATCCAGGCTTCCTTCCTTCAGATGTCTTTGGGAATTGTATCCCATAGTTTTGATGCATAGTTGGCAAAGGCTGTATCCCCAGTTTTCTTCTTGATATTTGTGAGCGTGGTTATAACCCTGTATGGGATGACCTTAGTGGTCTAGTTTGTACATAATTCATCAGTGAATTTGGAATGTAGCTCGGCCCTGTTCCATTTAAAGCTTTGCCATTCAGGAGCATTATCTTCAAATGGATTCTGTAGGTTACTGGTATCAGTGCAGAGAAGCCAACGCTGGAGTAATGTACTCTCTCCTCTTGGTTTTAGTTTGTAACCTAGCGGCAGAAGTCTCTCTGTGGTACTTTTGGGGAGGCCTGTAAAGAGTTACATTACAGTCATCAAGTCTGTTACTCACTCGTTGCATTATGAAGAACCTGTAACAATTCGTTGCTCGTACAATTGACTTTTTTTGTATTCAACTGTAATCTCAGAAATGTACAGGTCTTACCCCATATTCTTTGTTCTCATAGTGTTTTTATTAGATTAGATTAGATTAGATTGGATACACCTTTATTAGTCCCTCACGTGGAAATTTCAGGTTCCATCAGCACACACAAGACAAGACACATGTAAGAGATTCTGCAAATATGATGAAAAATATGTGCAATTCCTAATAATATAAATATAAATAAGGTAAAGAACAGATTGAGTGCAACAACAAAGATCAATAAAGAGACACAGTCAATTATATAGTAATTATAGTCATTAATAATTATAAAAATAATAATAATGAAACGGTACTGGCGCTGACACTGGTATCTTCTCATATCTTATATTCTCCTAATACACCATTGTACGACTGTGTTTAAGTTTGTCTTAAGGGAAACCTAAAACCCCATTCTCCAGCATCATGTTTTGTCCTGAACTTGTTTAAGTTCCAAGTTCCTCCAGAATCAGTACAAAAAAGGGACAGAAAAGACACAGACTGTGTTATTTTTCTCACCCCGTGAGGCCCCATGGGTCTGCATGTGGGCCCTGAACTGGAGCATGTGTGACAGCCCTGGTTTAAAGGTCGAGGAGTCTGTCGGTGGGTGGGTGGATGGGGCGGTGGAGGGGGGGTTCTCTGGAAGGCTTCACTGTGATAATGTGTGACCTGATGTTTTATTGTCCCGACTCGTAGCAGGAACAACCACCTCACCTCCACGCACAAGCTCACCGCCAGTAATCAGTCAGCCTGTCACATCCTCTCCTCCACGCACCTCGGCAGCAGCCGTCCAGCCCTCAGACACACCCTCAGCCGGCCCCCCTCCTTCACCCATCCCCACCTCTAACCAAACATCCACCCTCACAACCCGTTCATCCGGTAATGTATCAGAGCCAGTCATAGTACGTGTGGGCTCCTGCTGTGATTACATCCACGAAGGAGTGTCACGTCCTGTTAGAGTGTCGTATATTTCCACCTGAATGTTGAACCTATATGCTCTCCCTCCAGCAGTCACGCCCACTTCCACTCAAACCAACCACAGCTCACCTGCATCCACTCAGTCCAACATCACTGAAGCTAACCCTCCAGTCACAGGTTGGAAGTCTATGTCTGTCATGTCTCAAGATAGTCTTCATATTTACTGCAGCTCTGCTCAGTCGTAGCTCATACGACTGATATTTTCCTCATATTCAAAGATTGTGTTTTCTTTTTTTCTATCTTATTTAATTGTCAGAATCAACAAGCAGCCGTGCTCCACACTGTAAGTATCTGTTCATTTACCTGTAAAGTCAGACTGTGTAATAAGTGTGTCGTCCTTTACCATTGATAAGGTTAAGCCCAGTCTCTTTAAGTGCACCCCATCATAAACGGTTTGTGTATTATTATGTATTAATCCAGTGTGATTTTCAGTATTGATGTCAATGACATGTCAACATTAACTAACACTAACATTAATGACATGAAGCGTCATTAATGTTAGTGGTAAATCTTAATCCAATCTCATGATGGGAATATGTGCATATAATAAGCTCTCAAACACTTGCTAAGTGAGAATGGAGAATATTTACGAGTGAAAATACAAAGGACAAATTTGTAGTACATTGAATATTGATGGATGGATGGACTTTATTTATCCCAAACTGGGAAATTTCAGTGTAGCAGCAGTTAGACACACAAACAATAATAATAGAGTACCATTTCTAGAAACACACACACACTTGCATACACAAAGGATTCTAGTCTCTAAATGTGGTATAAATATTTAGGGCACATGTAGATCAAAAGTAGTATTTATCTTAGCTACCTCATGAAAAGCACTTTTGTGTGCTTAGTGGTATGAGTGTCATTATTATGTGTATCCGCAGATCCTTAAAAAGTCTTAAATCTCTTTGTCCAAAATTAAGGCCTTAATGAAACTGACAATTAATCCTTAAATCTGCCTTTGAAAGATCTTAAAAAATGCCACATACACAAAAAACAAAATTGCATTGTATTTTCTTATGTTGTACAGTGAAATTTTGTAAAAAAAAATCTGGCAAATTAGTAATTACTGCTCTGCATTTGATCACAATGGAGCGGAACCAAAAGCAATGCTTGGATTTTGGGGGTGGGGGCTGCATACACTTTTTCCTATTTGTTTGAAAGGTTGTCAGATCTTTCAGATTGTTACAAGTTGCCAATGTTCTGCGACAGAGTTGTGATCTTGATGTTTGTTATTTTTCAGCAGTTCCATTAAATATATGGACAAAACTATTTGCAGTGTGGTCACACTTTTTGCTATCTCGCAGATTAAATGTCTTAAATTTGATTTAAGTGGGATTGAAAAAGGTCTTAAAAGGTCTTAAATTTAACTTCCTTCAACTTGCAGATACCCTGTTATTTGACATGGCACCAAAAATAATTATGCACAAAATACTACATGTTGTCTATTAAAAATAACTGAAAACGTGGTAACATCACGCACATTTCTAATAATACGTTCCATCAATACCTCTGTTTTTCACTCTTCACACATTTAAATTTTACTTTTAATCTTCAGAAGCATAAACTGTCCATGCCTCAAAAAAATCACCATGTAATTATCTTAATGTCTTTGTTAATGTCTGATGCAGGTTTTTACTCTGTCAGAACCATCGACTTTGGCTTTGTCATTACCATAAACAAGTCTTCCCTTGGTAACTACATTGTACACATCACTGAAGAAAATGGATCCACCAACATCTCCCAGCCCATTCAGACTGAGAACCTTCCCATCGTTGGCCTGAAGCCCTGCACATTCTACAAACATCATGTGACGCTCAGTAGAAACGACACACAGACCAATTGTACAAATGATGAAAACGATAACCAAACAAGGACAATGGACTTCAGTAAGCAGTCACATTTCTGTAATATTTTAACGATAGAAATGAGAAGATAAAAATGTGACACATTTGTTTCTTGCTTTTCATGTTTCAGCCGAAAAAGACTTTCAACCTGGCAACCACACGCCTAAACATCTTTCCTACAAGACTGACTGGAACATCAGCTGTGAGATGATAATGGCAGACAACACTTCAGCGAAACCATGTGAAAATGATACCACGACCTGCTGCATTCCACTTAAGTCTTCTAACATTTGCACAATCCTGAACACGACGTTCACGTCCAACTGCTCCAAGCTAGTGAAGAGCCAATACCTGAGCGCCGGTAAGTACCGTCAGCTCTGCCTGTGTTTACAGTTGGATGTGAACCAAACTCATTCGTTCGTTCATTCATCTTCCAAACCCGCTGCATCCTTTGCAGGGTCGCGGGGGTCACTGGAGCCTATCCCAGCTACTCAGGGCAAACTCTTAAATGTAATTGGTTAGCTTCGGTTTACTAGCAATCCTACTAAAGTTCTAAAAAATACAACCGATTGCAAGAAACAAGAAAAACATATACATGTGCATGAAAACGCAACATGACTCCATTTGCACATTGAAAACAGAGAGGGGGGAAGTAAATTTAATTTAGTGGTCCGCAGTTCTGGTACTGGTCCGTGGGTCAATTTGTACTGGTATAACTGGTATAATTTGCAATATTTCCATTTTATTTATTGCCAAATTTTGAACGATGTTTTATTTTGAAAAAACTGAAAAAAAAACCCTGAATTCTCTCTGCTGCAGATCTTGATGCATGTCCAGATTGTACCTCGGTCGGTTTCTGCTATTCTCTTAAAACAGCTGTTCTCACCGCTAACACATAATACATTAGCTCTAAATTGAAACTGGAAAGATGAACGTGTGCCCCGGGGACATGTTTTTTTTTTGTTCCTTTTTTTTTTTAACTGTTTTTAAAAAAGTGTATTAGCACATGAACTACAGTAGGTGTCAGTGGTGCTCTCGTTGTCAGAGTGTGCAGGGAGTATTAGCTCTATGATGCAGGTGATTTTTACACCCATTATACATATTTAACAGAGATGAGAAGAAAGGCAGAGAGAAAATGAGTAAATGAGTCAAATGTCTCCCTAAAGTTTAGACAAGGAGACATGACATATCATATGTAAAGAAAGGCACATTTATTTGTATAAGCACAATTAATACACCAGGCAATTTACAGACATTAAAGTCATAAAGATAGAGAAAGAAAAGATTATGCCAGTAAATCTGGCATAATCTTGCCAGATTTACTGGCAAGATTATGCCAGTAAATCTGGCATAATCTGTCAGAATCAGATTATGCCAGATTAATCTGATTCTGACAGATTAATCAGAATCAGATTAATCTGGTTCTGATTAATCAGATCTGATTAATCTGATTAATCAGATTAATCAGATTAATCTGATTAATCAGATTAATAATATTAATATTAAGAGCCTTAAAATGATACATTGAATCTAAATAAAAGTGAAGATCACAGGAAATAATAATGTTTTCAAGCCTGATTTGAATGAGTGACCGGTTGTTGCAGACCTCAGGTGTGCAGGGAGAGTGTTCCATAGGTGAGGAACAGAATCACTGAAAGCTGCTTCACTTTGTTTGGTTCTGATTCTGGGAACACACAGTAGACCTCTCCCTGATGACATGAGGGTTCTGGGTGCTTCATATGGAGTTAATAAGTCTCGAATAGATTTTGGTCCTAGACCATTTAGTGCTTTGTACACCAACAGTTACATTTTAAAATCTACCCTCTACCTCACAGGAAGCCAGTGTAGTGATCTGAGCTCTGGTCCATTATGGTCCATTTTCCTGCTGTTTGTAAGAACATTCTGGATCAACTGGAGTTGCCTGATTGATTTTTTTGTTCAGAGCAGTAAAGACAGCATTACAATAGTCTAAATAAATATTGTACAGCTTGGCTTCACTGTGACTATGGTGGGAGACGAGGAAATACTAGTGTGTTTTGGGTCTAATAATGTTGGCAGTGGACAGTATGAAGAGAAATACATTATTAAGACGTGCCGAATATTGCCACTAATCATCTTGCTTTGTGAACGGTACTTCAGTAAACCAGTGAGCATGTTAGCTTCATAGAAGGTGAGATACCAAAAAAACCCACACCATAGCAGAGAAGCTATGTATAAGGCTTGTATTACAAGTTCATTTAAATTTATATTTTTATAATTGTAATTGAGAAGTACTGAGTTAATCACACCCCCTTCACCAAACTACAGTCTGGCCTTAATCTTCATATCAGCATATTAGACTTAGACTTAGACTTAGACTTAGACTTCCTTTATTGTCATTACACAGACACACACAATGAATCTGGTAA
>JAPTHA010183987.1:0-12753 GCA_029814585.1 Gymnapogon annona | reverse complement strand
GAATTGAATTGAATGTGCATTTATTAGTCCCCAGAGGGGAAATTTCACAAACAGCAGTTCAATATAAAGGACACCGAGCTGGCAGCAGAGTGCAAAGAGGCAGGGTGGGCAGCATCCATCCACCCAGTGGAGGTTGGGTGTAGGGGCTTTGTTGCCAGGTTGGTGATCCAGCTCCTCCGCGCCAACGGGGGCAAGACTGCAGCAAGCAATCAAGCAGCTAGCAGAAGAGGCAGAAAAAGCAAGCTACTCGTTGTGGCTAAGGAGGAAGGACAGCAGATGGGGGTTGACACCCCTGTAGGGTCAGATGCAGGGAGTGGTAGGGAGACATCCCTGAGAAGCCACTTGCCCCCCCACCTGGAGATGTACTGGTTAGGGGGCGAAACATCAGTGAAGGTGGCACCAGTTGACGACCCGGCATCTGACCCAAAGTGCACTGGAGGAGGTACAACAGGCACTAGGCCAAGCAGGGAATACTACCTTAACCTGTAATCAATAATGGGTAGAAAAAAAAAAGAGCAGAACAGAAACACAACAAACTGAAATCCTGCACAACAAAAACAAAGACAGTAATGCGTGATTGAAGTCCCAGAGATGATAATGATAACGAGGGGCTGAATGCGTCCTTCGGAGAGAAAAAACGGCACTGAAAGGGTCCACAGCCACCGTTAGCATAGCACTCATAGCTGCTAACCGCTAATAGTTGAAATGTAAACGTCTTTAACCTGCAAACACAGATCACTCCACCGAAGATCACTCACTCACACGCCACTCCAGCCCCCCCTCTCCTCCTTCTTTGGATGCTGTCGCCGGTGGAAAAAACAACCAATTAACGAAAAGAGTCCCGTAGAGTCTTATTAGCCAGAATGTCATACAGCTAGTATAGCTAGCAGCTAGCTAGCTAGCACACCCGATGCTGAAAGCTGTTACGTCTCCATCACGATGGAAGACGGTTGGTAGCTCAACCGTCACACACACGAACCGATAGAGACTCCGGTTGTACGCCGTTGTACCGTCACATAAATCCATCTCCCGGATCCTCGGTCATGGTGGAACGGTACTTGGACCTACAGTATTTCCCGCACTATAAGGTTCACTTAAAAGCCTGTCATTTTCTCAATAATCTACAGTGTGCCTATTAACCTGGTGCGTTGTGTGTGCACGGAGTTCTAAAATCTGTCAAAATATTATTGTGTGATTTTTTTGTGACTTTTATTTCCCACTGACATAGCGATGTAAGAAGAATATTTACAGCGTTTTTCTGCGAAACGCCAACAGAGAATTAAAAGGAACTGACATCGATCAGACACAGGTTTATACGTGGCATCCACCAGACCCGCTCGGACCAGACACACGTGGACCAGCACGGCCCAGTCTGCGCACGTCTGGGTCCTGTGTGCACTGGTCAACTTGCTATCACGCGTGGTTAATGCGCGCATGATCTGTGACTTCAGTCATTGGTCAGACTGAGTGTCAAGCATATTTTCTTTTTCCTTTCCTTTTCTTGTGGTGGATTTAACAGGTTTCCCTTTGGATTCGTGCTGTTATGGGATTGATTTGCGTTTGGTCTGGCTGTGGATTCATAAACTGTAAAGACATTTGAAAGTTCTTGGAAGTGAAGAAATTTCTGTTTTTTGTTAGAGTGGGGAGTTTTAATTTATTTTGAAATTATAATGATCAAAATCAAGTAATTATTTTGGTGTAATATCACATTCATTTAACATTATGCATGACGTGCGCATTAATTCTGGGATGATTGAAATTTATGTCGGGAAAGGGACAGGTCCCAGCCTGAAACAGCACAGGTCTCTGCTTACGTGGGTGGGGAAATCACATGGTATATCCCCATGGACATGGGTCTTGTCCTGAACCAGCTCAGGGTCAGGCCCAGGCTGAAAGAACACTGTTCTCCCGGACGGGAAAGCGGCGGGTCCCGGCCTGAAATGGCATGGGTCTCTGCTGTCCCGGATAATTTGATTTGCATGAAGCTCATTTGAAAGGACAAATTCATGTATAAGCCGCAGCGGACTATAAGCCATAGGTTTTGAAGCTTGGGAAAAAAGTCGCGGATGGTGACTTTCAATGACTCGAATCTAAACTAAGCAATTAATCTTTATTAAACTAAAATTTATGGGAATACTCTTGACGAGGGAAAAACAGGACAAGATGGTTGGACATGAAGGGCGAAACATTCAATGATCTTACAATGGACAGGGAAAGCACACAGACTTTTATCCACAAAAGGAAGCACCAAGTGAACATCTTCAGGGATGATTAGACGTTAGACACAGAAGTGAGGGCGTCTGGGGAGTGAAGCCAGCAGACACAAGAGGAGAGAGACACTGACTCAACAACAAGATTTGCGAAGCCAGTACTGAAGTAAACATTAACAAGAGCCTGTTCTGTTTTCCGTCTCCGGGCACCATCTCTTCCCCTTTCCATGAAAAAAGCAGAGCTACTTCAAGATGTGCACATCTCAGTCAAATGTGATTTTTTTCATATTACTTTATTTGGATTTTTCATGAGGCAATATTACAGTTACATTCATACACTCAAGATGACATTGACAACACGTAATTACAGGATCAGAGACGACAAAAATGTACAATCACAAAAAAACCCCATGACATTTCTTTAGTTTTATTCTTAACTCACCCTGTGAATCATTTTCAGAATCCATCGTTCAAGGCTCCAACCTTTTATGTTGTCTCGATTGAGCAAAAGCTTAAAGGTCAGATCTTGACAGAAGTTTTGTCACTGAGCTAATGTTTTATTCATGGCAGAGACGGGCAGCATTCAGCTCGTTTGTTAGATAAGGTTCTTCTACACTGCCGAAGTCCCTTCTAGAGTGTAGGGGGCCAGTATAATAACGGAATTACATATCAATAATGTCAAGTCCAAACTTTCATCATAAGATAAAAATGTTACATAAATGAGTGAACTGCAACAAGTTCACTCAATGCCTTCAAGACAATGTTGTCTGTATGTTGACCTCTCACCTCTTAAGTCCTAAAAGTCCTGCTCAGGTATATGGAGATGAACCAATGTGGTGTGCTGGTAAATTTTCCATTTAGTTTATATATGGTTCTTGTAAGTAAGTAGAACAACCTACTTCTTTTTTTCATCCAGTAGGCTATTTTCCAGTAGGATTTTCTCCAGGTTCACACAACAGTTGACTTCTTCAACCATGTCTTGATTTTCTATACATACATAGAAAATGGAAATTTTCTATGTGTGTATTTATTTGCATGTATGCATTTACTTTGTGGTATTTCAGGTCCTGGGTTGGTGTTCGTGGTGTATCCTGAGGTTCTGTCCACGATGCCGGTTTTCCAACTGTGGGCTCCTCTTTTCTTCTTTATGCTGCTGTGTCTGGGCCTTGACAGCCAGGTGAATACCCCTGTTGCACCTAAACATGGAAAGCACAGAAAAACACCAGAAGCAAAACCCCAAGAATCTGTCAGAGAAAAGCTGTCAAGCTTCATAATTATTAGTGCCATGCAACCAATACTTAATATACTTGTAACGCAGACAGATTAATGAGCGTTTAAAGACTCCTTTCGATGTAGAGGAGTAGTGGCTCTACTCCGAGCGCCTCCCTGGTGTCTGAGCTCCTCACCCTATTTTTAAGGGTGCGCCCGGCCACCCTGCGGAGGAAAATCATTTCAGCCGCTTGTATCCGGGATCTTGTCTTTTCAGTCCTGACACAAAGTTCATGACCGTAGCTGAGGTTAGGAATGTAGGTCGACTGGTAAATTAAGAGTAAATTGAATCCCTTTTCACCACGATGGACCGATACAGTGACCGCATCACTGCAGACGCTGCACCGATCCACCTTTCGATCTCACACTCCGTTTCCCCCCCACTCCTGAACAAGACCCCGAGATACTTAAACTCCTCCACTTGGGGCAGGGACTTCCCACCAACTTGGAGAAGGCACACCACCTTTCTCTGGTCGAGCACCATAGCCCTGGATTTGGAGGTGCTGATCTTCATCCCAGCAGTGTCACACTCAGCTGTGAATCCCTCCAGTGCATGCTGAAGATCCAGGTCTTACGGAGCTAACAGGACCACATCATCTGCAAAAAGCAGACACGAGATCCTGAGGTCCTCAAACTGGACCCCCTCCAGCACCTGGCTTCGCCTAGAAATTCTGTCCATGTAAGTAATGAACAGAATCGGTGACAAAGGGCAGCCCTGCCGGAGTCCAACACGCACTGGAAATTAGTCCGACTTGCAGCCGGTAATGTGAACCAAGCTCCTGCTCCGAGAGTACAGGGACCAGATAGCCCTTAGAAAAGGTCCCCAGACCCCATACTCCCGGAGCACCCCCCACAGGATGCCCCGGGGGACATGGACGAATGCCTTCTCCAGATCCAGAAAACACATGTAGACTGGTTGGGAAAACTCCCATGAACCCTTGAGCACCCTGTGGAGAGTATAGAGCTGAGTACCAGCTCTATACTCTCCACAGGGCGGTTCTCATCCACACCTGGTGCCTTGCCACCGAGGAGCTTTCCAACCACCTCGGTGACTTCAGCTTGGGTAATGGATGACTCCAACTCCAAGCAACCAGCCTCTGCTTCCTCAGTGGAAGACGTGACGGCAGGATTACTAACTAAAGACATACAACATGAAACAGCAGAATCAAAGAGCACAAGGGAGAAGGAAGAACAATAGAAACATGAAACAGAACAGGAACACAAAACCTTTGAATAAGGCTGCCAGACTCCAAATCAAAGTCCATATGGTTATGCAGATTTTCTGGGTTATGGCAGGATGGCAACAAAAAAGTCTTCAGGAACAGAACAGCAACCACCTCAACAGAACTGAAATGGGAACAGAAAAGAACAGATGAGCCCACGCTGGGTGACATCCACACCAACCCCTTTATCAACACTGATGGCCGATGCAGAGCAGCTGCACAACATGGCACAGGTGGATAGAGTCCCCCTCCCTTGAGGGAGGGGAGTGGCCCAAAACCACAGCGAGTAAGAACGATGACAATGCTATTCTAAGGACGCCCTGATACATCTGTTTTTATTTTACTTGGATTTTTCAAAAGTCTATATTACAGTTACATTCATGCACTGCAAGACGAAATTCACAACCCACAATGACAGGATCAGAGACAACAGACAAAAAAACTGTTGTCTCTGATTGCCATTGTGGGTTGGGATTGTCGTCTTGTAGTGAATGAACTGTATCATGGTCTATTCTCATATGGTGTCGGTATATTTCTGGCTCTGGAGTCACATGACTTTAACTTGTATGTCCAAATCATACATGTGTTTCTCCTATTGTCTCAACAGTTTGCAAATGTTGAGGTGGCTATTACATTCATAAAAGATCAGTTTGGCCCCAAGATCCTTCATTTCCTGAAGCGAGAGGAGCTGCTGGTCCTGGTTGTGTGTGTCATCGGTTTTCTCCTGGGGATTCCTCATGTAACCAAGGTGCCAAAGGAAGGAATGAGCAAAAAAAAAGTGCTTGCTGCCTTTAATTTTGGATCAATTACTGAACCATATTGTGCCATTTCCACTCCCCCCCCACTCAGGGAGGAATCTATGTGTTTCAGTTGATGGATCACTACACAGCTGTGGTGTCTCTCATGTTCCTGGCTTTTACTGAAGTCGTCGCTGCCTGTTGGCTCTTTGGTAAAAAAACGTTTTCAATTCTGCTTTGATTTTTCATTAGACAATATTACAGCTACAGTACATTTATACACTACAAGACGACATTCACAACCCACAATGACAGGATCAAAAACAACAGTAAAAAAAAAAACCTGCATACAATGACAAAAAAACAAAGAGACAAGTGAAATAAGTTAACCACATGAGTCACATAGAGACATATGTTGATCCATGACCTCCTAAGTCCTACAAGCCCTGCTCGGGTATATAGAGTTGAACTATATGTGGTGTCCTGGTAAATTTTCCATGTAGTTTATAAATGGTTCCATATCTTGTAGAAAATCCTACGTCTCACAGTGGGTGTTAATTTAATTGAACACCCAGTGTTTGTTCCACCCTTATTGCTGCTGCATTCTACAGTTGTTCAGTGTGTTTGTTTGTTTTCAGGTGTAACAAACATCTCTTGTATGATTGAGAGGATGGTTGGAAAACCTCCACACGTCTACTTTCTTCTTTGCTGGAAGGTGTTCTGTCCTGTGTTGGTGCTGGTGCGTCAACCAAAAAACTTTCATAGAAATAGTTTAAATTGTCTTGAGTAATAGACATCTGTTTTTTCTGTGGTGAGTTTTGGGATTTACATTGTCCCTGAAGGCAGCATGACCCCCTGTCTTTTGTCTCCTTTGGTTAGAACTGTGTATGTAAATGTAAGTAAAACAAAAAGCAATGTCCAATGCAATTATTTCTATTTATTTGGTTATTTTCCATATGGTACATTATTTATGTGAACAAAAAAATAGTTAATGTTAATTGTTAATCTTGTCTATGTAGTTAAGTGGTGGTTTTGGTACTTCACTATTTTTCTAAATCTGAATTCACTTTTAATCAGAATCAGAATCGCTTTTATTGCCAAGTAGGTTTACACTTACATGGAATTTGCTTTGGTGGTTTGGTGCATAAAATAAATTAAACATCATAGTAAAAATAACAATAAGATTGAATCAGTGCTTCTAGTCATAGGCATCAATTGACAATATATTATTACACTATACACTATATAGTGTAAAAACAAAAATCTAAACTTTAATTGTTATTCTTTGTATATTTCTGGTATTTAAGTCAAAATTTGCCATGTGGAGATTCGGTTTTTAAGAAGCTTAGGAGGAAAACTTAATGCAGTTTACACTGTTATTCTTTATCAAATGTGTATTTAAACTGCACCACTGAAATGATTACAAAAAGACAATGAACTCATATACTATATATTGACTATAAACAACTATATTCTTTTCTCTGTATAGATCATTCTGATGTCCAGCATTATCCAATACGCTCCTACTCACTATGGCAACTACACCTTCCCCAAGTGGGCTGAGGGAGTGGGCTGGTGCATCTCACTCGTCTCCATAGTGTGGATCCCACTAGGAGCCATTCAAGAGCTTTATATCAACAAAGGCTCGATTCTTCAGGTATGTCGCTGCGTGACTCATGCACTTCACTTACAGTATTTATGTTCTTTCTTTTTGTTGTTGTTTGTCATTGTACCTGTCTTGTGGTTTTTGTGCTCTTCGTGTTTTTTTTTGTCTGTTGTCTCTGATTCTGTCATTGTGGTTGAAATCTAGTCTTGTAGTGTATGAATATAACTATAATATTGTCCAGTGAAAAAAAATTCTTCAGGTACCATAAAGAGGCGATTCACTTTTTATTCCATCCATATATATTGAATAAATATGAGTTGTAATTATCAACTTGAACTGATTATGAAGAGTTTTGTCATTCTAAAATGTTGTTTTACTTTTTTTTATTTTATTTTTTTTTTAAATTTTCATTAGACAGAATTACAATTACATTCATACACTACCTCAGGGGTGCTCACACTTTTTCAGCATGCAAGCTACTTTCAAAATTACCAAGTCAAAATGATCTACCTACTATAAAATTGCAAAATATAGATTTATTTCTAAATATATTGACAATTATTTATATGAACCATATATGTTAGTGTACCTTGCATAACTGCGTGAACGCATATTGCTCAGTGCAACTATGTACATTTTTTGTTATTACCTTACTCTGATGACTTACACTGAATGGAACCAGCCAGGGATGCATCATCCGGACAGTATCTGCTGACACCAGCCTCAACACTCACACTTCAACATGATTCTCAGTCATGGTGGAACGGTACTGGGACTTACTATATTTCTCGTGCCATAAGGTTAACTTAAAAGCCTGTCATTTTCTCAATAATCGACGGTGTGCATTTAACCTGGTGCCTTATGTGTCACTGCGTTCTAAAAGCTGTAAAAATGTTGTGTAATTTTTTTGGGACTGTCGGACCATTTCCCGCCAACATACAGTTGCGATGTAAGAAGTATATTTACAGCGTTTTTCCGTGAAACGCCAATAGAGAATTAAAAGGGACTGACAATGATTAGATTGAGTACATGTGTAGAAAAGCGCTATATATAAATGCAGTCCATTTACCATTTAGATACAGGTTTATACGTGGCATTCACCAGACGTGCGTGGATCCGCATGCTCAGTGACTCCAGTGATGGGTCAGACCGACGGTCAATCAAGTGACAAAGTGTCACGATACAGATAAGGTTGGACCCAGAAGCAGACACACACCGGAAATAGGTTTAACAAAAATTGATTTATTGTAGGTATTTTTACAAAGGTCAATTTTCTGATACTTATATCAATTACAAATTCACAATAACAAAAAGCGACGCAGAATAACGCGTGAATAATTTTAATAAAAAAACCTACAACAGGAAAATCATGAAATCAAAACTATAACAGAAAATCACACTTTACGCGCCAAAAGGTCACAACGTTAGAAATTGCCATTAAACTCAATAACTATAAGCCAAATCTCTTAAACCACACAAATGCACTTACTAACAAATACTTTCTCACTCTTAATACAACGAACCAGTCAGACTCTCAGTTGAAGACACGATGAACTGACACTAGACTGGGAAATACACGCCAACTTTATACACAGAGGATGCACCAGGTGTGAGACATTAGGAAGGAATTAGACATTGGACACAGGTGGGATGGGATCTGGGTGTGAAGCTACAGCACACATGAGGAGAGAAATGCTGGACAGCAACGGACTTACAAAATAAAACACAGACACTCATACCAACAAAACACTACAACCTGACACAAAGTGATGTATTGGGCAGCCCTGCTACTCCATGATGACATTCACAACTCACAATGACTGGATCAGAGACAACAGCCAAAAAAACACACACACAAAGAGCACAAAAAATATAAAACACAGCAACAAAGGCTCAGTTATTCAGGAACCCTTATGAGGTGATTGAGTTTTTTTCCCCCAGCCATAGATAAGTTATTATCAGTTTGAAGTGATCATGAAGAGTTTTGTCATTCTTAAATGTTGCTTTTTAAAAAATATTATTAGATTTGAATAATTTTTCAAATTTCAATAGACAATATTAGTTACATTCATACACTACACAACAACATTCACAACTCACAACGACGGCAGACATAAAAACGAAACATGAAGTACACAAAACATCTACAATGACCGCAAAAAATATTAATAAGTAAACCACATGAGTCACATTCATAATGTTACAACCTCACTGATCTCACAACAGGGGCGGCCTCGGGAGGGTCGGGTGGTAGAGCAGGTCGTCTGGTAACCAAAGGGTTGTCGGTTCGATTCCCCCTTTCTCCTTATCATGTGCCTTCACTTCACACTTTACCCACCTTGTGTATGAATGTGTGTGTGAATGATGACCCTGGTGACTTGTCCAGGGTCCCCCCCCATTCATCTTCCGAAAAAGTGGGTTTTCGGAAGATGAATGAATGAATGAATGTATGTTAATAAATAAAAGTATGTTAATGCAATAAATATTGCATTAACATACATTGCAATAACGTAGTGGGAATCATTTTTAGAAATGCAATGTTCATGACTCTCAAACCACTTATTTTCTCTACATTGAAACCACAGACAAAAATAACACACACACAGGAAGTGCACAAATAACAAAATCAACAACAACAACAAAGGCTCAATTCATGCTCTGAAAAGGCAATTGAGTGTGTATTCCATCTGTGGATATTGAATAAGTATGAGTTATCAGCTGTTTTGTCATATTGAAATGTTGCTTTTTCTAACCTTCAGCGGCTAAAGAGAGCTGTGACGCCAACACTAGACCTGGATACAGAAGACTCCCTGCCAGAAAAACACAATCTGGATAACGCTGTGTCTGAAGCATTGTGTAAATCAGTGGTATGACCGTGGAGTGAAGTTATCAAATCCCATTAAAAGCTCTGACACACAAACACTAAAATGCCCCGTGTATCTCCTGTAAAATGTCATGAAAAGAAGAAGAAGAAAGGTTTGTCCACATTTGGTGCTTTCCTAAAGACTAGTTGTAAGAATTATCCTGTAGCAGTAATTGAGTTGTAGGAACTACTCTCCCCAGGGGAACTTTTTGGTTGTGCATTCACACATGGGGCGGTGTGATGTAATCTTATTCTGAATCCTCCAAAGCACTTTTACACATGCTATAACTAAAACACTACAGCAGCGATCCCCAACCTTTTTTGTGCTGCGGACCAGTCAGACAATATTTTCACGGACCAGCCTTTCAGGTATGGCAGATAAAAACAACAAAACTATTTGATACGGCCAGATTTTCTAAATATAATAATAAAGGTGAATTCACAGTGTACTTGTATGCAACTTTATTAACAGTGTCCTCATAACATCGCGCCAACGTCATAACGAACAGAGTAACCACGATGACTTTATCAGTTGTAACAGTGAAACTATGCGTCAGGCTTCATCTTCGTATCCAATTTCAAACCCTAAAACTGTTTCAGTACTAAGAGTCTGAGGTTACGTGCGGTTGCTACTTTTGACCGTTTTTGTGGTTTCTCCTCCGTGTTTCATAATGTGCGGCGCATTCAGCGGTGCGACTCTGCAGTGACTGGGGTTGCCAGATTTGGTGTTATTTCCGCTACATATTAAAGCGTGTTTAGGTAGGTTTTCTGCTGAAAGTCTCTATGAAAATCTGGCATTTCGTTGAACAAAATTAAACTGCGAGAGTGCCGTTCACAAACGCCAGAATGAGCGCGTTCACATAACGTTGTTCACACAGAAATAGGCTGCAGTACGTTCAGTTCACGTTGGACCCAAATATGAACACGTTCACGAGCGAGCATTCAGCCACAACAGATGTAACGGGGAGAATCCGGTTATTTTCCAAAATAAAACATTGTAGAGAATACGATAATAAATCAAGCGGAAATAATGTAAGTTATTTATTCTTTTTATACGGCCCGGTACCAATTGACCCACGGACCGCTACCGGGCCGTGGCCCGGGGGTTGGGGACCGCTGCACTACAGTTAAAGCACACACACAGGGACGGAAAATTATCTATGTTTATATTCAAAAAGTTAGAGTAATGTAGAATAGACTACAAATGAGTCCAAGACAATCTTCATAAAGTGTTTAATGGACGTGTCAACAGCAGAGTGAATAAGGATTTGTTGTTATGCATCACATAAGTAACAACACAATCAATGTGTCCACACATTACTGTTCTCCTCATAAGTTCATGGACCAGATGTATGTTCATCCTCTTCTCAGTTCCCACACAAAGAGGCGGCTATGTTGACCGGAACACAATCGCCCTTCTGCAAAGATGTAGAAATGGGCGTGGCCTAAGGGCTACCAATCAGCAAACATGGACATCATATAGTTCCTGTAAAAGTAAAAAAGATCCTGGCTGTTAGTAGGAAGGTTCTTGGAACTGTAGTCGTAGTTCACCGTTCCTACACTGTGGAAATGCACAAATAAAGGTTCTAGGAACTAAAAAGGTTTTAGGAACTACAAAAAGGTTCCTAGAGAGGGAAAACGCCTTGTGTAAACTATTTAAATCTCATGTGTGCAGCAACCAAAGAACGACCTGTAAATGTGTCCTACTCTATTTACCACCTGTATATCAGTAAAAGCACAGACTCTGTGCTGACGTTTTGCCCTTTAGTTTGCGTCATGACAATCTCAGTGGTTACGCTTTTCACCTAAACACAGCTGTCAATATGTCACAGAGTAGTTGAGTCCCCCAGACGTATCAGGGACATGTATTCTTTTATGTTCTGTTTGTGGTTTCTCATTGTAGTGTTCAGGTGATTGTTGTACTGTACGTCCTGAGTCTCATTAACACCGTGGCTGCGTTTCAGTGTCTGACTCTTCATCTGTGACAAACACACTGACACTGAGGATTCGGACAGCCGGTGTTTCATATGACCTTTGACCTGTAGTAAATGTTTATCCAAAATGTATGTGAACTCTGAACAAGAGAGGCTCTGGTGTTAAGAAGTGTTTTTGTTCAGGGCTTCTCAATTATTTTCTGTTACCCTCCTTCACCTCCTCTCCACCAACCCACTGACCCTAACCCCCACCCCCAGGAAGAAGAAAATATGTCAATATTTGATTATGTTTTTTTTCATGTGGTCACTCCAGTTATATAAACTTTTTTTTTTAAAAAAAAGGTTTTTTTTAAAAAAAAAAAAAAAAACACTGAACACAATGTGCATCCCTGTCAAGGAACTTTGTTTCCTGCCTTAAGTGCCTTTTGTGCTATTATTATTATTTCTTTTTAAATCAGTTTTTAATTCACAGTCAAAGCTTCTGTTTATCATTATAGAATTGCAAACTTCAAATGTTGTGGTAATTTACATAATTTTAGATTTAACTCTTGCCATACAGTGTGTTATCAGTTAAAATAACAAAGATAATAGATCAAAATAGATTGCTCTTTGTTTTTTTTAGTAGAAATCTACATATTCAGCCTTAGAAATCCTCATTAGACCAGTGTGACAAAGTACTGAAATATCAACATTTATCAGTGAAACAGACTGCGAAAAAAAAGAAGGAAATGGAAAATGACTATATTGACAAAACAATAACAAATGAAATGGAAGTTAAGAACATTTGAAGCCATTATTTTTTCCATAAAGACATTTGAAACTGTCGCATTGATTATTATTATTACACTTGATTATTTCCAAAGCTCTAGCTTGCATTTTAACAACTTGCTGTTTTTATTATAACACCACAC
>JAPTHA010183960.1:0-12757 GCA_029814585.1 Gymnapogon annona | reverse complement strand
TGTGTGTGTGTGTGTGTGTGTGTGTAGGTGTGTGTGTGTGTGTGTGTGTGTGTGTGTGTGTGTGTGTGTGTGTGTGTTTTAAAAAAATCCCTCACCCATGTTTCTTGTTTGGTGGAAAGGTGTATTCGGTTACTGTAAACGCATCAAATATATATTAAAACCACACATCAATCCAGTACCGCCTGAAGCTGCACATTCACACACTCAGAGCAACAAACACAGACCAGTCAGTGATTTGAGTGCCGTCCTCGTTGTGTTCACATCTACATTTTGGGAAATATATCATGTTATGAGAGCCTGATGTGTGTGAATGGAAGCGTTGGTGTATGTAAAGCCTGCAGCTAAGATGAGAATCAGAGGGAAACATCCTGATCCAAATGCTGTTTTAGCTTTATTTTCTGTGACTCGAGTACTCAAGACTTTTAAATTGACATCTGTGGTCCTCATCCTTAAATGATTATGCGTTTGGCAATATGTTGGATGACTTCTGTGCACTTTCTGTAAACTTCAGTCTTTGGTTTCATCTGCACTTTAAGCTTTAGTGCTCAATTTACATTCATTGCTTAAATTTGATTATTTTTGGGGGGGACTGTTCAGATTCATTCATGCTTTTAATCCTCTTGAGGGGCTTTTCTAAACTACCATAAGGCAAAGGCAGGGTTGAGGCGTCACATTACAGGGTTCATATACAGACAAACAACCACTCACTTTCATATACGCACCTATGGGTGATTGACATAGATTATGAATGTGGTCTAGTGGTCCTGATGTCACTGAGGTTTATGGACAGAAGATATTGGGGCATATCATACCCAGAGGGTGTATGACCTCCTAGTCGAACTGATATAAAACATCATTCTGATACAAATGCACATGTCACTTATTATCAATAGTTATCGCAGTAACTATCAAATCAGTATCAGGGTTAGGAGATTTGAAGAGTCCCGGTGTAATTAAAAGGGTTGTGATCAGCAGTATCAAATATTGAATGAATCTAGAGTCCGAACTTTTACCATAGTTAGAATAAATAAATAAATAAATACAATTTCTATTATCACAGTAAAGAGTTACATTATCCCACACAGACCTGCCTCCTGTTAGTCATGACGCAACTGAATTAAATGAGCACTTTTATTGGTTTAGTGTAATGCTGGTGTGCAGTAGAAGTCTGTTAACCTGCAACCAGATCATAACAAGGACGAAGGTGAAGTTAAAAAGAGCTACACACACACACACACAACATCCACCGGTGCAGAACTTTCCCAAATATTGATCCGATCTTTACATAAAAGTCAGTGACTGTTCAGACAGTAGTCGCCTTCAAATAATTAACCTACGCCTGATTTAAAACCGTATATAGAATTGGACTGAATCAGAACTGATGCTTTTTCGCAGTGATATGGAGAAAAAATAAAATGATCTGAATCACAAAGTCTATGAGTCGGGGAAAGTAAACCTGATTTCCGTGAGTGTTGCCTGCAGTCTGACTGTATCCTTACTTTGAGGTCATGCTGACAGGAGGCTGCTGACTGACTGTACGGTACAGTGGGACATGTGCAGACACATATCAGCCCGTGATTGGCTCCTCGGTGACAGGTCAAGATGACAGTGAGTCGATCTGATGTTAGAGACGACGTCTCCTTTCATTTCTCCCAGCTCACTTGTCACTTTATCACGGCTGGAGTAGCAGGCAACTGGGAAGATGACCCAAATGTAGCACGCCCAGACAGCCCGGAACGGTTCAATGACTTTATTAATAATAATGGTGGCTTACACAGTGACATGTAGAAAGACAGACAGCCACAGGTAGGCGAACGGAAGGGCTGGCTTAGACTGGGGCCATGTCAGCGAGCAGCGCAAGCCAGGAGCAGGCAGGCAGATGAACAGCGTGGAACAGGGAAAAGACAAAGACCAGGAGGCAGCGACAAGTCCAGAAAGAGTGGGAGAAACGCAACAGGGGGAGTAAACAGTGGCAGCACCAAAACCAGCACAAGAAACATGGGAGTGGGCAGGTCTATAAGTGGAAATAATGGCAGGAGGAACAGCCGTGACAGCAGACAAGGTGTCCGATGGGTGGAAACTTTGGCTAAACATACAGCAAGATAGTTTAGAATAGAATACAATAGAATAGAATAGGTGTAGGAAAGTGCTGTATTCTATCCCTAAACTCACTATGTGTCTTAAACCCTTCCCATGCATTCGTTGAATAAAGACATTTTAAGGTAATCAGTCACAGTTTAACAATTTATTACCAGACAGTGGAATATCATTCACAGCTTTTTCCTTCCCCATCAACAATTAAGTTCAGGTCCAGAACCTCAATTAAGGATGGACCTTTATCTCGCCCTGATCATTGTATTATAATAGGAGACAATCTTTACGATCTGAATGTCGTTAGATCTGATTGGTCCTCTGTGGTTGAAGAGGCGTTCCCTGGTCTCCTTATTGACTCTGTCATGTGTTTCCATCTCCGCCTCCTCACGTTGGATCAGATCAGAGCTGGTTCTGGACTCCATCTAAGGCTCATAAAAACAGAGACAAAGGCCTTGACCCCAGGGTCGTCTCTGGTGTCACCGCTGCTCGGTTTTGTCCTGAGTTATCCTCTAACGCCCTGCTTTGGGATCTGAAACAGACGTAGTTAACACTAAGTATTATTTATGTGTGGGTTTACTACAACATTCAAGTGACTTTGCACAAAGGCCTATTCAAGAGTTTGTGCATTCAATTCTATCAGGTGCATCTCAACAATAGATTAGATTATATTTAGAATAATAACAATAGACATTTGATGTCATTGCTACATACTTAAAAAATGTCTAAATGTATAAAAAGCTAACTCTACGCTAGAGAGAGAAGCAGTATGCGCAACCTATAAAGGATATATACAGGGTAATAAGATATATACAGGGTAATAAGATATATGTAGAGGGTAAAACAAAAGGTGCCTGAGTTGCATTTCACTGACTGTTCCATATAATTATTTTTTCCCCTGATTTTTATATGAATAAAGTCAATTGTGTGATAATTTGATAAGTCACAGTGAGCCTGTTTACATGACCATAAATATCTGATAAGTGATAATATCTGATAAGTACCAACCAGATCTGATGCATTTGCATACGCTTCAGAAATGCAATAATTGAAAAAACCCATTTGACGTTTCAGTCCATTATTACATTGCCTCCATACATACAGACGGTGGACTCAAACTTCCTATTATTTCCTGTTTGACAAAGTAACTTGAATTTTTAACCCTTTCGTTCACACATGTGCAGATTTTGAAAAGAAAACAAACCAGATTAACGCATATAAATGAAGACAAAGTATTAATGACAACTTCAGGTGCATTAATCTGATTTCTCATAATCAGATTGCTGCCATTATCTGATCAGTCGTACATTACATTATACTGTTTACTTGATCCTTTAGTCTCCATAGTTCGATATCAAAAATTAGATAATCATCATTAATTTAGTGCCTGTCAACAGGGTCAGTATTGTTCCTATCGATTGCAAATCTCTCGTTTATGGTTTCCTCAAAATACAACGCTTTTAAATCTCTCATAGTCCTTAAACAGTTTCTATCTGACAAACCTCGACAGGGGAATGGTAGTTGAAATAAAGTGTGTGTCACTATTTAGTTAAGTCTGCCTTGGTGCTCACAGACAAAAGAACAGACTAATATTCTCGTTAAGGCATTGTGGTTTCTATAGAATCGCGTGATAATTGTGAAATGTTGAATGAACAACTACGCCACTATAAATATTTGAGTATCTGGGTAGATGAGAAAAACTTACTTTTGAAGTTCGTACAGATACACCGCTATCAGAACTCAGAGTTAAATTGGGTTTCCCTCTTAGTAATAAATCATGTTTTCCTTTATCCACCAGAGAAGGGATGCTGAAGCGGTCTTCCTGTCGTTACTGGACAACGGGGATGTTATTTATGGGCAGGCAGCCAGTTCAACTCTTAAATCATTACATGCAGTATATCATTCAGCATTAAGATTCTTCCCTGGCAGAAGTTGTGGCACACGTCGTCCTCCATATCGCAAAAATGGACCTACTTTAACAGAGAACTGCTTTTATTGAGTCTCACATCTACTGTCATTGGATCCTTGGACTCTACTCTGTCATGATTCATCCTCGAAGTGGACTCAACATGGCTGACAGTAGGCGCTTTCCCACTGTAGGAACCTTTTATAGTTCTAAGAACCTTTATTGCACATTCCCACAGTTTAGGAACTACAATGGGCGGTTGTGGCTCAGTTGGTAGAGTGGGTCGTCCAATGGCCAAAGGGTTGGCAGTTTGAATCCTGGCTCAGACTGTCCTCAAGTATGCTTTAGCAAGACACTGAACCCTGAATTGCTCCCAGTGGTGCCTGGCGTGATGTAGCACCACTGGTGTGTGAATGGGTAGATGTGAGTCGGTGTAAAGTGCTTTGAGTACCATAATGAGTAGAAAAGGACTATGTAAGTGCAGTCCATTTAACCACAACCATAGTCCGTACAACCTTTTTAGCTCCTACTCCAAGGCAGTCTCTTTTCATGGTTCTCCAGGAACTATATGATGCAGACCTCAGGCCCTACTTATGTCTTTGCAGTAGAGAGAATGCAGGTCGTATAGACATAAGTCCTATTGCTTTTCTCCAAAAGTATACATCAGTTTATACAACAGATCTACAAATGACTTTTATAAGTTAACATTAATTAAAACCGACATTTTCAGTCTGCTGTTCATTAGTGGTTATAGGATGTGTGTCGCTAACTCCACGTTCGTTCTACTGTTGACTTTGCCAGCGTGGGAGATGGCGCTGAACGCTTTACAGAGATCGTCGCTCTATGGAATTTGTATTATATCATATATTATTCTATTTGGTTCCTCAAATGTGGATTTACATTTTGAACACAAATAAAGCTCATTTTCTATCCGTGTGTGTGTGTGTGTGTGTGTGTGTGTGTGTGTGTGTGTGTGTGTGTGTGTGTGTGTGTGAGAAAGTTGTATCATGTGGATGTAGATACAGAATAAGACTATGCCCACTGCTCCGTACCATGGTTCTACTGCCTATGGGAATGCACAACCAAAAGGTTCCCCGATAGGGCCAGTATAGTTCCTAGAACTAAATTTGAGGTGGATGGGTGGTGGTAAAATATTACTGCATTGAGACACCTGTGTAACTCCGCCCCTTTCTGTGACAGCCATTTCTGGACATGAATGACACGGTAGCAGTCGCCAGCAATGGCACAGTTTTAACTTCGAATACTCCCGATTACTTTTAATTGTCTCTATGACGTCTAATAACTTGTGGCACATTTGTTTTCAACATCATTTCTACTCTTTGTATTTGGCAGCAGTGACGCACAAATTTCCCCGTCATGGGATAAATAAAGTTCTATCAAACCCAATCTCAGGTTATTTTACTATCATGTTGACAGCATGTGTAACACATGTCCACTAGAATGCATCCTTACTTACATTATCTTTGAATTTTGCAGTTATTATTATTTGTTTTTACTATTCATATTGACTTCTATTATTCACATCATGTTATAAACTGTCTGGACAACAGCATTGAATCATTTTTTCACGCGCACTCCCCTTTATTTAACTTATTTTTAACATTTTGTCTTTATATTTCCCACTGTCTACATTGAATTGTATTCTTTCTATTTCTCTTTTAATCTCAACATTTATGGACTTTTTTCCAACTATAAACAGATGAATCTCTTATTTTCACTCTTTTGCGATTACATAAAAATCCTCTCAGTTTGTTTTGTCTGCTTTTGCATTGGCTATGTGGCGACTTTATTATTTATCATGTAAAATTATTATTAATGAGGAAGACTTCATGAATAATACTGGTCCCCATTTTAAAATGAAATCATTATGAGATCAGGTCCATTCTTTCTGACATGGAGGGCTATCTGTGTTTGGTCTGAGTGCCTGAATTTTAATTTTAATTGAATTTCTTAAGACTTCACTTTCGCATCTTCCTTTCTCTGCTTTAAAACAGCCGAGAAAATAAGACTTTTTATCTGCCCGTTGAATATGAGGTTCCCGGTGTTGAAAATGTATCTTTGTGCATTATTTGGGAATGTAATCTAAAAAACCAATGAAATAGCTGAAGACTCTTAGACAATATGGTAATGACTACCCAAGTCTTAATTCCATATAAACGCCCACATGCTTTTTATTCTCCCGCTGCTCACATAACATCCATTACAACTTTCTATAGCTTTAGGCCAAGCTTTCCCCTCGTCTTTCTTTCTCTTCGCCCTCCGTCTTTCTCTCCCTCTCATCTGCACTCATTTCCAACTTTGCCACTGCGCTCTGTTTTATTTCCAAATCAAAGTAATGAAATGGATCCTCACTAAGGTGATTTTCGTAGTGAGAGAAAAGAGGTAGTGATTACTGCATCACGGGGAGGGATGACAAGTAAAATGAAAAACGGGAGGAGGAAGTGAGTCGGGGAGACAAATCAAAGAGGCCCCGGTGCCTGACTGACTTTTACTTCACATTCCCACCTGGATCTATAGCATTGTACCTTAAGGGAAAAAAAAACCTACCTTTGAATAGTGGAACACAGTCATCAATCTCTGCTGTTCAGTGGATTGTGTGAGTTCGTTTGTCATGAGGTGGTGACATTTTTACTCCGCGGTGGATTTGTCTCTGTGTAATTGTTGCATTCTGGTGCTAAATTGCACATCTGGATGGAGGCTCTCGTTCTTTGATTTGAAGGTGCTGCCTGCAGACAGTTGATTTGTCTCCTGTCTTGAGCGAGCACAAAATATTTGTACACATCTCTCCATCATCTGTTTGGTCAGTCATTCGTGGAATGTGTTCGCGCCCAGGAACAAATTGAGAAATGTGCGATGCAGCAGCAGCAGCAAAGACATGGCGTTAAGAGTTTTTTTTTTTTTGTGTGTGTGTTTTTTTTACCCCGCTGTTTTTCTTCAATAGTTAAAAACAAGTCAGTGGAAATAACAAATGGTGCTTTTTAATTCATTAACTGGAATTTCTGTGAATTCCCTGAAGTTATCAGGGTGAAAGGAGCTTAAGTGCACTCGCAAACCTCTGTTACCATGGGCCGCTGTATTGTGCTGTCGTGTCTACCTGCTTCACAGTCCTATTATAGAGACATCAGGGGAGTAACAGAGGCCGACAGAGACAAACAGGTCACCCTTACCTGGGCTGCAGGATAAACGATTTCCCCTCCACCACTGCTCAACCTCCCCTATTTTCTCTTCCCCTCTACCTTCATCCCTCCTTTTTGCTCCGCTCATCAACCCGCCACCCTCATCTCTGTTCTACCCGTCTTGCCATGTGACTGCTTCTATCCACCTCCTCTTCCCGAACACCAACACCCTTACTCCTCATCCCAACCCAATTTCTGTGCCCCAACAAGCCTCCCACCTCCGCAACCCTCCACACAACAGAATTAATATTAAAACGCTGGTGTGTGTGTGTGTGTGTGTGTGTGTGTCTGAGCAGAGGGATGGGAGGGGGTGATGAGGAGGACAGCATGTACGATGACCTTACTCACAAATCGTTGCCTCGTGTACAGCAAGCATGTCCTTGTTGCAACACCACAACATCTCCCAGCCGTTAGACCACAGAGCGGCGTAAACAAACACTCCCATACACGCAGACATGCACGCACGCACGCACGCACGTACACCAACCGTCTCTGCTCGTGCACCGCCATTGCCTTGCCGCTCATTATCCACCTTTAAGAATTGACTGGGTTTGCATGGCTGGTATTTAACAGGAAGAACAAGTGCTACTCCAGTCTCGTAGGCAAGTATTGGCGCCGAGTGTAACGCTGCTTTTTTAGCTCTGACACCCAAGTCAGGTGGAATAAGGAGGAAGAATGTGCCCCGAGCCTGTTCCTCTTTAACTGTCATAGAAAGGGACAAATGATGTCAGACTCTGTTGCCACTGCTTCAAAGATGCACATGTCCTTTTAAAAAGCCCTGGAGCGCTGGCATTTAACATTAACACAAGACAGGTGCTGTCATGCATTCAGCTCTGTGTCACCGTCTGGGTCCTGGCGTATTTATGCATGCAAACTCATCTGCTGATGTATGATCACATGCATACTGTATGCGTTAATGCACGGGTGTGTGTGCAGTACAAATGTGTGTGGGTCTGCGCTACCGTGGCATAAATCACTGGAGCTGAGCAGGGGGTTGGTGCTGCTCTCTCCATCTGTCTCTGTCTGCAGGGGTGAGGTATTTTACAATGATGATAGGGTGAACTGAGGGAGGCGAGAAAAAGTGAGCCATGCTTGAGTTGTGTGGGATGGACAGAAAAATAAATGCCGGTATCGAAGGGCAGCATGTGGATCATATGAATATGAGGAGAGACTTGGTGGTGGTGGGGGGGACTCATCGAAGCCCTCACTTCACATAATCCGCATCTCTGCAGGGCCTGTTACTCACTACCTAAGATCTACTTGTGTGAAATAGACTCGGTTATCCAGGACTGAGAAATCACGCAGCTCCTAACGCTCCCTCTGAATGCTCCCTCACCTGCGGACTGCACTCTGTTGAATACAGCTGGAAACTACAAGCCCTTTGATCCTTGTTCGAAGTTGTGCACCAGGAGTACAGTCCGACTGTGAGAGATATCTCTCCATTAAATGTCAATGAGAAGGTTTGGATTAATATTAATATGATCAATGAGTGATTTGGGGAAATGAAGTACAACTGCTGCAAAAGTGTACGTCTTGATGTACAATAGTAGAGGAAATATTTCCGCACTGAACTGGACAGATTAAGATCGAAATGCTCGAGGTTATCACATTTAACACAAAAAAATTATTACCTGTAGTACGTGTATTGCCTGATTTATGTCTTCTAAATCACGATACGTGAACAAATGAAAAGGAAATAGCACTGCGGGTAAATTCTGCTTCTTTGTCATTTTCTGCCAGTGTTAATAGTTCACGGTGTACGAGAATAAAACGACTTTGCAGAATAAGGGACCTTCATGAAATAAAAAAAGACCAAAGTGAAACTCTTGATAAAAATAGAAACGAGTGTGAAGACTATAATGACGCTGGTGGTGAGGGACAGAGGCTCCAACATCTTCTCTGAAACTGGAATCTGACCTGTGATCTGTGTAAGAGCGGCAGTGTTTGGAGTGGCTCATTGGATACTGTGCATTTCATATGGTGCAGTGTGCAGTATGTGAACATTAATGCAGCGGACTTCACAGCTATGTAACTGCCAGGCTTATCACCATGGATACAGTGACCCGTCAGCTGTTTGCAGACATTTACATTCATTTGTGCAATGTTTTTCCACACAAAAAAAAAAAAAAACTGTACTATTGTCGCATATGTAATGTAACATTTTGTAATGAGTAGATACCATTTTCTCTATTCTGGTTCATTATAACACGTTTTCATACTTTAATCTACAGCTACAGCAAAATAACAAATGTGGGGTATATAGTGTGTTTCCCCCCCGAGGTCCCAGTCAGATCACATATATGAAAATATTTAAAAAGGGTAGAACATGATACAACTGTTCCTTTAGAGGATCTCTCCGTGTGTCTTTCTGTCTGCGTTTAAATATGAAAAGGTTCCTTTAAATCCAACGCACAGAAACCGCAAAATCTCCCACAACATTGAAACGATTATGTCACAATTTGGACTGAATAACCCCTCAGCTGGCATGTTGTGGTTCTGCACATGACATATGACACCACTCCCACTCACAACGGCTTCAGAGCCTGTAATGATGATGATGATAATGATGATGGAGAAATTTCCTGACAAATTTCCTGAGCCGACTATCCATATTTTGTGTGTATAAGGTTAGGAACCCCTGACTAGAGTGCAGAAGATACGTCAATTCACACTCACCGTGAGACAAAACAAGAAGATACAGTATAGCCTGGAACAGCACAGGGAGACATGACACAGTGTGTAATATACATGTGGGTATTTCAGCTCTGTCACGTGCTGCTTACTACTGTAGTTTTCTGGCCAGAATCAGTATGCCAGTAGTATGTAGGATCCCTTGACACTGGCTGTTAACTGGTTACCTTCCTTCTATCAGTCCTGCTCACCTTTTCTTAACAGGATAAACCAAAGCGGAACAGCTCCTGAACAAATGTATCAGGTACTTTCTAATCAGGTTGTCACAGTGATGAGAGAAAATGCCCTTGAACCATAGAGAAGCCACTAGACTGATTTTGTTCCTCTGAAGTGTCCTTGAGCAACGCAATGAATCCCTAAAACATCCCGAGATTGTTCCGCAGCAGACTCTGCGGGGGAGCAAAAAGGAGAAATTACACCGTAGGTTACATATGCAGCTCACCAGTTAAAAGTGTCGGCTTTGACAGCTCGACCGGACACTTTGTTTCCTCTGATCCTGCTGCAGCAGCGACAAACTGTGAGAGCTTAGCGGAGAAACAATTGAAAAGTTGGAATAGGTTTGGAGCCCTCATTTTATGACTCATGTTGCATCCCTCATCCCCCCCTATCAATTTGGATTACAGTTTCAAAGAGACTGAATGACAAAGACAGAGAAGAGGAGAGACCGCTGGCTCACATGGGTCTCCCATTGAAGGAGTGGGGGGTCATGCTTGGTTGGCTTGGTTGTTAAGGTAGAGGGAGCAGAATCTCTCCTGACAGACAACCAGTAGCTTGCCACAGTGTAAGATTTGGTTCTGGGTCCTGAGATTAGCTCAAGCATGGCAATCTCTCCGTGGAAGCATTCTGGAGGGCTTAAAGAGGCAGTCATAGAACAGCAACACAACTGTGGAGTGGACACAGCCATGCCAGGATTCCTTCCACCGCAAATGTAGAATTAACCGGCGAACAGACACAGAAAACAAATGTCGTTACTTGTGCAAAACAAGGATACAATAGTAAGATCAACCTGCTGTGAATTCATACATTGGATGAATCTGCATATTGCCGGAGCTTTGTGGTCTTCCCTCGCTGGGCAGAGGTTGGTGTGTCGGAACAGGCTACAGATGGTTTGGTTAGTTTACGACAGACTGTGGTTTTCATATGAATATTATTAAATGCACAGGGAGTCCACTGTTATTACATCTATGCAGATTATTTCTGTATTAAATTAAGTCAACGGTAATTTTCCCTTACCGAATGTCTAAACCTGACCATAAGGACAGTTAAATATTCATATACTGTATGGATGGAATTTAAAAGAGCCAGTCAAACTGATTAAAGCTAGAAACACTGTGGATGTTTTCACCACTGGAAACAGCTGGAAATGAAAAGAATGTAGTTTGATGCTCAGGTCAGAGAATTTCTTGATAAATGCGTGACTTTCATTTTGAGGCTTATGAAGTTATAATTTATTACAGTATATGCTGTAATGTATGATGAAATTTAAATTTTTCTACCAGTTCTCTTACTTTTGCTCTTTACTTTTAATTCTTTATCTATCCGTCTATCTTTCTTTTCCCATGTTTGAAGTGATTCCTGACTTTTTTGACTTTCTCAGTTGCCTACATCCATGAAAACAGTATGTCGACTGATTTGGACCGAGACACGTGCCAGACTTTTCATGAAAATCCTAAAGGTGACATTGCTCACTCCCTGGTGCCTCAGTGCCTCCCCTGTGCTCCTCTAGAATAGCAACAGCATGCAACATTAGCCACCGTAGGCGTAAAAAAAAAAAAAAAAAAATAGTCCAATACGGTAAACAAAACACCAACAACACAAACTCCAAACGTCAAGTTCATGTCAGCATATGTGAGCGTGCACAGATGTTCCACGTTAGCGTACCTTTAAGGATATGCTGTGCAGAACGTGCTATCGCTAACACACACCATGGCTGTGTAACTCACAGATACAGTATATGTGTGATGTTCAGTCAGGTCAGACCAAGGTTTAGACGCTGTTGTAAACATGATTAAGATGCAGAAGAGCACAGCTGATGATATAAGTAAATGGACTGGGCACACATGTGGTTATATGCATGTATGTGTGTGTTTGTGCGTTTGGGAAGACAAATACCCACACATGTGACGAGGTCAGAGTAATCTGTGAGCGTCCGCTGCTGTATCCAGAGCATATGGAATAAGGATTCAGCGTGTGGTTAATCTCTACAGTAGTGTGGATGACCTTGGTGGAATGATAGTCCTTATATCCTCATTAACATGGATGAAGCATGGCCACTGGGGGAGGACACCTACTGGCTCCCTACCCTAGCACCCTGCAAACTAATGGAGGAGGTAACACTCATACAAAAAAACAAAAAAAAAAAAAAAATCTCACATGCATGTATGCGCACAGAGTCAAACCAGGAATGCACTAACCTCCAGCATCTATTTTTCATTATTATAATGTTATCAGCTGGAGGCAAGGTTGGCTTATGTTACACTACAGCTGTACAGAGGCGGCTGATCGAGTGTGAGGTGGGCTGACATTGACACTTGGCCTCAAACACGAGTTGTTGCTAAAAAGTACATTGGAGGCCCAGCGGGAGCAGAGCACGAGAGAGGTGAGCAGGAGTCGTCTGGTACACTCTGCTGGAACTCCGCGATGTCCTTTCCGGGCGCAAACACTCACAACCAAACACACACTCAGTGGATCGCACGTTCCACAGCATGTATCTGGTTTATGTGTAATCTCCCTGTTGTTGGATAAAAAATAAAAATAAATAAAGCTGACATTTTATTGAACATCAGTGTATGGTTTGTTTATAGACTTAGACTTAGACTTCCTTTATTGTCATTACACAGACACACACAATGAATCTGGTAACGAAATGTCA
>JAPTHA010183937.1:0-12759 GCA_029814585.1 Gymnapogon annona | reverse complement strand
ACGTTTACTGTACCCCCCACACCCCCCCACCCCCCACAAAAAAAAACAAAAAAAAAACTCAATGTGAAGAAACAAAAAGCAACATCATAAGTCTGGGCTCGGGCTCTGAGATGAGAGGCTACCTCCCTGTGGAGCTCCACTGAGTACGTCTTTGAGAAGCCATGGGTGAGTAATCATGCTTGAAAGAAGCAGCAAGCTTGAAAAGCAGAGCGGGGGATTCAGTGAAGTGGCAGAGATCGACTTTTACATAGAGATCTCATGTCTGCCATGACTGCAGTGATGAGGAACGCATGCCATCCACAAAACAGTGCACAGATTCAGATAATGCACTTACAAGACAGACCTATAGAGGTCAACAACAAAAGAAAGATAGCTGTGGATAAACAAATTGTGTTTAACATTACAGAGTAATTACAATTTCAGTTTTCCTCTTTTTAAAAAATATTACTTTACCTGGATTTTTCATTAGACAATACTGCAGTTCCATTCATACACTACATGATGACATTCATAACTCACAATGACAGGATCAGAGACAACAGACAAAAAAACCCCAAAAACATAAATAAGTGAAGGGCATGAGTCCCATGGCGACATGGGACTCGTGCCCTCTAACCGTCTAAGTCTTACAAGACCAAGGATCAGAGGCAGCAGACAAAACAAAATAAATAAACAAATAAAACACACTACAAATAAAAAAAAGACACAAAAGAGGTACTATGATGACAAAAAAAATACACACCAAGAGCACAAGAAAAAACATCAGTCAAGATGTGGTTGAAGAAGTCAACAGTTGTGACCTACTGGATGAAAAAAAGAAGTAGGATGTTCAACAAGATATGGAACCGTTTATAAAGTACATGGAAAATGTACCAGTACACCACATTGGTTCAGCTCTATATACCCAAGCAGGGCTTGTAGGAATTGGAAGGTAACGGGTCAACATATGGGACTCAGGCCTTTCACTAATTTTAGGTTTTTTGTTCGTTTTGTTTTTGTTATCTTTTTTTGTTTTGTTTAAGTCTTTTGTGCTCTGTGTGTGTGTTTTGTCTGTTGTCTCTGATCCTGTCATTGTGAGTTGTGAGTATTGTCTTGTAGTGAATCAATGTAACTGTAATATTGTCTGATGAAAAACATCCTGAGCAGCTCTATGTAACCACAGTTCTTAGAAGCTTTTTAGCTCCAACTCACAGGCAGGGTCTCTTTTTTAGTTCTACAGGAACTATACGACGTGTGTGTTTGCTGATTGGTAGACCTCAGAGGTCAACATATGTCTTTATGGGACTCACACCTTTCACTTATTTAGATGTTGTGGTTGATTTTTGTCATTGTAACTGTTTTGTGTTTTTTGTGTTCTTTTGTGTTTTTGTCTTCGGAAACATATATGGAGCAAATGTTATTGGGAAATCAAAGTAAGTAGCACAAAAACGGTAGAACTGAAGAATAAACAAACGGCAGCACTAACCCAAATAGGCCTCTCGTTATTAGTGCAATAATCTTGGTTAACAAGCAAATAAAGGATAATGATCTGCCCTTCACTTTTTTATAGATTTTTTTCTTGGTAATGTACCTGTTTTGTGTTTTTTTGTGCTATTTAAGCATGTTTTTTTTGTGTTTGTTGTCTCTGATCCTGTCATTGTGGGTTGTGAATGTTGTCTTGTAGTGTATGAATGTAATTGTAATATCGTCTAATGAAAAATCAAACTAAAATACAACAAAATAAAATAAAAGCATTACAGATGAATCTGGAGGAATAGAATCAGGTCAATCTGACTGAGTTTTGTCTTGAAGACGTTTGGCCCCTTATCCAAGTGGCTTCATCACTTCATGCAGGATGAGGTTGACTAGTCTGCAATTCATGGTCCAACAAATATCAAACACAAAAAAGGAATCCCTTAAGCAGTTACAAAAAAAGGTTACAGAGTGTTTACGGCATATACAGAAGGAAGGAGCCATCAACTGCCAACAGTATCTCCACCTTTATCTGCAAGAAACCGTCCGAGGTTTATATGGCTCACCCAAAATTCACAAGGGAGGGGTCCCCCTCAGACAACTTTGCCAAGTGTGCTGTGAACATTCTGTTTCCACTGGTGGGCAACACACCAATCCACATACATAATTCAATGTATTTTGTGAACATGGTCAGAGGCCTAAAACTAGATACAGATGAGACCACAGTATGCTTTGATGTGACCGCCCCCCTTTTCACTTGCATTCCCACCAAAGAGGTATTAGAAGCTGTTAAAAGGTGCTTGATATCTGACAGCACTCTTTCCACCAGGAAACTGAACCACATTTGCCAGTTGTTGCATCTCTCCTGCAACACGACCTACTTCTGTATCAATGGAGACCACTACAGACAAAAACAAGGCTGCGCCATGAGTTCCTCGGTGTCGCCCTTTGTGGCCAACGTCTACGTGGAAGAAGTACATTACTGTACTATACATATTACTATATAACTCACAATGTCTCTGTATATTACTATATAACATTAACGGTACAACGATAGAACTGTATAACTATAAAACTGTATGTTACTATATAACTGATAACGTCTCTTTATTGATCTTTACTGTTGCACTCAATCTGTTCTTTTCTTTTCTTTATTTCTATTTACATATCTATATTATTAGGAATCGCTCTTATTTTTCATTATTTTTTGCAGTATCCATCTGTGTGTGTCTTGTCTTATATGTGCAGCTGCAACCTGAAATTTCCCCGTGTGGGACTAATAAAGGGATCTAATCTAATCTACAACAAAAGGCTCTGACTACGTACAAAGACATAGTTCCAAGCAACTAGTACTGGTATGTGGATGACATTTGGGTCAAAATCAAAACCCAACAAGTGCAGGCCTTCACTGATCACCTCTATTCTGTTGATGACAACATCACATTCACCAAACAACCACATGCCTTTTTTGGACTGCCATGTGCACATTGGGGAAAATGGTAACCTTCAAATTGACATTTATCGAAAATTGGCACATACAGATCAATAGTTACTCTTTGACTCCCATCACCCACTGGAACACAAACTGGCAATCATCAGGACAATAAAACACAGATCTGATGACATACCCACCAGCAACCAGGGCTAGACTAAGAAACATGAACATTTGAAGGGAGCATTGAAGAACTGCAGCCCCAACTGGGCATTTAGGAGAACAAAATCCAGTTCCAGGAGGTAACTCAACTTGGGGGAGGAGGAAGAAAAAAAAAAGAGAAAAAAAAGAACATTGTTATTCCATATGTGTCTGATGTATCAGAGAAACTCAGGAGATTTTTTTCCAACCATAAAATCCCTGTATGTTTCAAACCAAGCAACACTCTCTGAAAAAACTGGTACACCCTAAAGACCCCATTCCACATCCTGAAAAAAGCAACCGGGTCTATGCCGTACAGTGTAAGCAGCAGTGCAACAATCTCTACATTGGGGAAACTAAACAAACATTCCATAAAGGCATGAACACCACAGAAGGGCACCGTCTTTAGGACCAGATTCAGCTGCACTTACACCTCAAGGAGCAAACACACTCCTTTGAAGACAGTGATGTTCATATCTTGGACAGGGAAGACAGATGATTTGAGAGAGGCGTGAAGGAAGCCATCTATGTGAAAGTGGAAAAACCTTCACTGAAGAGAGGAGGGGGACTATGCCACAACCTCACTCCCATCCACAACATCTACAGATTTTCTGCAAGCAACTAAGACAAACAAATCCCAGTTTCAGGCAGAACAATAGAGCTCAACAATGGTCATTGAAACCAGACTCGTGTGAGTCCAACTAACAAGAGATGTTAATGACTGTCATCAAAACCTCCATTTGGGCGTCATTGAGAGTCCTCAAGAGACGCAAAGGTTTAACCTGATGACACCACAATCTGGGTGTCAATTTCTCAACTCAATTTCCTAGAGATACCTTCATTCTGGACGAATGACAATTCACACAGACATTAAAGATTAATACATGTAATCTCCAATACATTTCCATTAACTGCCACATAAAAAAAAATGAATCACTGTAAAAACATTCAATTAGGTCAGACTCTTTCTGTATCCATCTATAACAATGGTAATTAACATCCTCACTTAAGGATGAAAAAGTTCCAACAAGAAAGTTTTCCTCTGCTCGACATGTTCTCATTAATCTACGTAGAAAATTAGCTTAGCCGTTCACTCCGAGCTTATGTTCTGGGAAATTGGAGAAATTTCTCCCCAGAACTTTTTCAGGCCAATGACAAGGATGAGAGCTCTGCTGTTATCTGGAAGGATGGGATGTCATGTATGTGGCAGCACCAGTACTTGGTAACTGATGGGCTGTTCATTAAGACATAGTTGGTGCTGGTCAATTTGTTCCCTCATTACCTTAATGGAAGGATTTGAAATAGTCCTCACTACATATATAAAGGGATGGATCCTCTGATGGAGAATGATGCAGGAAGAAACGGAGCAAGGCCGGCTGACTATGAACACACACACAGAACAGAGGCTAATGCTGGAACAGTTCACCAGTGGTCCCTAACCCCCGGCCTGGTAGTGGTCCGTGGGTGAGTCGGTACAGGGCCACAAAGAAAGAATACAAACTTAAATCACTATTACATTGGCTCAGATCTATATATTCGAGCAGGGCTTGTAGGACTTAGGAGGTCAGAGGTCAACATATGCCACGTGACTCATGTAGTTCACTTATTTATGTCATTTATTTGGTCTTTGTCATTATACTACCTTTGTGACTTTTGTGTTCTTGGTGTGAATGTGATTTTTTTTGTCTGTTGTCTCTGATCCTGTCATTGTGGTTTGTGAATGTCGTCTTGTAGTGTATTAATGTGGCTGTAACATTGTCTAATGAAAAATTTAAATAAAACAACAAAAAACAGCTACATTATTTCTCTTTTATTAATTATTGAATTGTGCAGGATGTTTTATTTGATTAAACTATGGAACTGATGTGTGTATTTTGTCATGTCCAGATGGTAACGTATTACTACATCCACTACCTTCTTCAAACAGCGGTTCTAACACTAACACACAATACATTAGCATTAGCTAAATTGAAACTGAACAAAAAACAAATGTCTTCGTTTGGTTTCTTTGACTGAGTTTTCAGCAGTTTCTTTGGTTGTAGAGTTATTCATGTTATGTTGTTTCAGCTAATAAAGTTACATACAGTACATAGTGGATTATTATTATATTTACTAAATACCAGTTTTTATGTTGGTCCTAGCATTTTATTTTGGTGTATTCAACTTAAATGCCAGTCTGCGAAAATATTCTCAGACATGAAACTGGTCCATGGAGTAAAAAAGGTTGGGAACAGCGGATCTAGTGTGGTTTGATGAAACCCTCATATGTGGTGTGTTGACTCTCAGTTGAGTTCAGTCATCAGCAGTGAACTTGTATCTGTTCAACACTACGCTCTTTCTGGCGTTGTTCCACGACTGAAGCGTTCTGTCTGAGCCTGAATTCAGGACAGCGCAGACACGTTTCATCCTATTGTCTCTAATAGACCTGTCAACAGAAGTGATGATGCTTGTCATTTGCCTGCATTTTTTTGTAAGTTGCAGGTGTTTTTGTGTTTTTAGAAGGTAACCACCGTGACAGGATCAGGAAATTGCCGTGCTCTCCCCCCTCCCTGTTTTATTGTTCACTTGACAAACAGCACAAGAGAAATACACAGTTGGACTTAAACGGGTGTTATGACCTTTGGTCATTTGTGTTTTGTTTTGGTTTTTTGTTACACAATGTCTCCTCCTGGACACGGTGCAGTTTTTCTGTGTTGGATTGCCTGTGTTCCAGGTGGAGGACCCTGATTGGCTGCGGCAGAGTTCATAAGGAGGAAGAAGACACCCTTCAGTCCCCCTTCGGTTCTCCTTCTTTCTGTGGCCAGCTGGGACTCTGGGAGAAAATTTGGATAATATATTGATCTCTGTGTGAGAACCTTGTAAATTTCTGGAAATAGATTGGTCTTTTGGTATTTTTATGATAAATACTAGTCTTTGTAGGGGAGAGAAGCCATTATTCTTTTCACCGTTTTCTCCTGTTTTGGGTAGGTAGTTTAAGGACTGTTCTTTTGTTTAACTAGTTAAGATGGTATTTCAGTTTTAGAACCATTTGTTTGTCGTTTTGATCAAACCCTCCCTGACACAGTTTGTAAAAAAATACATTTAAATTAAATTGGACATTTATTTGCACACTGTATTTGTGAAGTGGGAAGCAGACAGAAGGAGAAGGGGCAAACTTTATATTATACCCTAGTTCCCCTATCCTGGGGTGCAACATAAATTAGGGTGCGAAAGGTCCCAGGTTCAAATCCCGGATGAGCCCCCAATTTAAACTACCTAACCAAAACAGGAGAAAACACTGAAAAGAAAAAGGGCTTCCCTTCCCTACAAAGACTACTATTTATCATTAAAATCCAAAAGACCAATCTATTTACAGAAATTTACAAGGTTCTCACACAGAGATCAATACTGTATATTATCCAAATTTGTTCCCAGTGTCCCAGCTGGCCATAGAAAGAAGGAGAACCAAAGGGGGACTTCTTCCTCCTTATGAACTCTGCTGCAGCCAATCAGGGTCCTCCACCTGGAACACAGGCAATCCAACACACAGAAAAACTCCACCCTGTGTCCAGGAGGAGACATTGTATTAAAAAAAAACAACAACAAAAAAGACAAATGAACAAGGGTCATAACACGGGAGAACAGAAAGCACAGTGAATTCAACATTTTGTAATTCTATTATCAAGAGCAAGCCAATCCAAGTTGCATACTCTCCACGTGTCTGCTTTTACTCACGCCACAAAAAAAATAAATGAATTCCCCATTACCTCATAAAGCAGACAGATCACTGTGTGTAATACAGTGTAACACAGTGTGTGATGCAGCGTGTAATACAGATGTGCATCCACAGGTGAAAGGTAATCACCTTGACAACAGTGTTTGTCCATTACAAACACAACAGAAGTACCTCCAGTACTAAATGTGGTGACATGACAGGATAGTAAACAGTCTGTGTACTGTATTCTCTAACCTTATATTTTCAGTGGAATTGATATAACACCACTGCCTGGTCTTTATTACTGCTCAGATGTTTAAATGAAAAAAAAAAAAACAAGAGGATGTAAGAACAAAACCTAAAAGGTCACATGGATTAAAAGGAGAAATGGACTGTGATAGTGTCTTTGATTGATTAAAATGAAAAGCATAGACGACACAGTCAGGGATTGACAGATGAGAGTGGAACCACTGGATCCAGCTATTGGAATTTATTTTGTGTTGATGCAGTTTGTAGGATGTACTGTGCTGTTACGCTAAGACACACACACACACACACACACACACACACACACACACACACACACACACACTATGTTCCCTTCTGCGATGCGCACAGACACACACACACACAATGTTCCCTTCTGTGATCATTTTAACTTGTTTACTCCAGAGATGTTTTCTCCTTTTTTAGTGTTCAGTGGTTCTTTTTCTTCAGGTGGCAGACACATTAAGAAAAAAAACAGCTTTTACTCTCCAACAAAACAAACACACACACACAAACACACACACACACACACACACACACACACACACACACACACACACACACAAATGCAGGTGGATGTGTTTAATTTAGCTTCAAATTGATAATAGTGCAGTGATGAGAGGAAGAACAGCGGAAGGTTAAAAGGAATGGATTTATATATCACCATCCTCCAGTAGACAAAACACACGCACATCAGACACGTACATCTCACTCACACAAGGTGATGCTGCATGTATATGCTACAAACACAGGCTGATGCTACACATGCATGTTACACACAGATGCTCCGTGTACATTGTATTGACCTGTGTGCTATTGTTTACAGTCATTATGTATTATATTTTTGTCATCTCTTCATTTTAACTGGGGTCTCATTGTTTTACATCAATATAGTCTATGAACAACTTCATGCTGTTCAGTTGTGTTTGTGGGTCATAAACTGTTTACGATTTGAACGACTCTAGAGGCACTAACATTTTTTATGTCGTTTAAGAACATGAGCATGAAAATCTGAATCACCAAGAATGTATTTATCAATTCAATAAGTTTAAGTTTCACAAGGGAATCAAACTTTACTTTTTGGGGGGGGTTTTAATCGGATGTTTTTTTTATATTAATTTACTCAGACGTTTATTTATTCAGATGGTTTTAAAAAAAATATAGAAAATACATTGAGATTTTTTTTATTCAGATGTTTTGTATTTATTCAGATCCTCTATTAAATGTATTTAATTTTTATTCAGATTAAAAAAAAAATATTCAGGGCCAGTCATCCTCTTTGGCCGGTCGTCATGTGAACATGCGGCAGTTCATTGATTGCGTCCGTGGAGAGCGGTGCAGGGCTGTGAGTCTGGCTCGGTGTGATGTCACGGCATGCCAGGTATGTGGCCTGGACCGCCTGATAACCAACCCTGCTCCATCACTGCTGAACTGGAGCAGCGCATCCTCTAATTAGAATGTCAAGAGCCCTGCCTGGGCTAAAGAGTGGGACTAGCACTGCGCTGCGTATCACTGCCGCCACACTCTCAACTAGGACACATTTCAGTTGCTTGGACCAGCGCTGATGGACTGGACACCTCATTCTGTATTTCCCTTTGACATTACGTTGATTAATGTTAGGGAGTAATAACCTTCAGTGTCCATTCTGCTGCCCTCCATGTTACTTTTTACTGAAACCCACCAGTGAAAAGCATTCCAGGGAAAGGAAGGTTTTATGTGCACTCTCCACTGGATGGAAACAGACGGCGCACATGTTCACTCAGAACTCAAAACAACTAGTGCAATAACGAGCAAAGTCAAGATAAACGAACAATGGCACAAGCCCCAACAAGGAATAATCTGGATTCCCAAAAAAATAAAAGATAATGATCTGTCCCTAATATTTGCTTGTAGGTCTGTAGGTTGTTAGTATTCAAATATTTTTACTATTTATATATGCATCCACTATTTATATATGCATATACATTTTATATTTCTATATATCTGTATATTATTATTATTTCATATGTTATTATCATATCATATATGGTGTGAGAGTAGAGGATACAGAGGACGGGGTTAGATGGAGGCAAGCGATTCGCTGTGGCGAACCCCTGAAGGGAAAAGCCGAAAGAAGATTATCATGGTAAATGGACTGCATTTATATAGCGCTTTTCTACACGTATGTACTCAAATCATATATATTTATGTTTCTATATATCTATACACGTAACAAACGAGGGCTGCACAGAAGAACGCAGTGCCCCCCCCCTGCATCACGCCTAACCGCAATGTGACATGTCCGAGCACGATGATTAACTAACTAATGATGATGATGATGATTTCTTTTGGCTTTTTCCCTTTCGGTGTCGCCACAGTGAATCCAATTCAGATATTTGATTTGGCTGAGTTTTTACATTGGATGCCCTTCCTGACACAACCCACTGGATGCCCATCCCCGGAATCGAACCCAGGTCCTCTATGCACCAGCTCGGTGCCTTACCAACTGAGCTATCTAATTAATGCTAATCTATTTTGAAGAAGATAGTGGATGTAGGTAACACGTGATCATATGAACATGACAAAATACACACATCAATACCATTGTATAACTAAATAAAACATCCTTCACAATCCCATAACAAGTAAAACACAAATAATGTATGTTATGTATTCTTTCTGTGTGGCCCGATATAGATTGACCCACGGACCAGTACCGGTCCACAGCCCAGGGGCTAGGGACCACCAATACCAGCATCACATTCCACACACTCTACACATACACAGTTATCTAATATTTTATTATTCACACTGAGATCATGTCGTGGAGCCGTCTTCTCTAATCTCTTGTTTTAGAGTCTGTGTCTGTGGTGTTTTGTTGTGAATCACACTTACAGATAAGCCTGCGTTTCCCACCGGCGCTGACCTTTGCGTGTATTGTCGTCATATGTTTGTTTGCATCAAGAGGCATGCGGTGCCATTGCAGTGTCAGCAGCACGTCTCACAGTCGACTCCATTAATTAATTTACATCACAACGTAGTTAACAGTGAGATTATAGCTCAAGAAAACACACGGCTGTTTGTGGAGTTAACGGGAGGCTTCAGCTGATCTGTGGGTCATAATCACCTGGCAATTTGTAAATGGTACTGATAAATGGATTGCACTTATAAAGTGCTTTTTCTACACATCATAGTGTAGAAAAAGTGCTTTACATTGGCCTCACATTCACACACACATTCAACTGCTCTACTGGGAGCAATTTGGAGTTCAGTGTCTTGCTCACTCTTGCTCTTGGACACTTTGACATGTGGACAGTCAGAGTCAGGATTCAAACCAATGACCCATTGGACGACCCACTCTACCAACTGAGCCACGGCCACTTTCCTGTCGTGGAAAGTGGTTAATGCCATGATGACTCAACAAATCATCTGAAAAAACACGCAAGCAGCAAAATGGATTCACTTAGTTATGTTTTTTTGTCATCGTACCTGTTTTCTATTTTTTGTGTTCTTTGTATGCGTTTTTTTGTCTGTTGTCTCTGATCCTGTCATTGTGGGTTGTGAGTGTTGTCTTGTAGTGTATGAATGCAACTGTAATACAGTATTGTCTAAAGAAATAATATAATAAAAAATATATGGTCGAGACACAGCAATCTACATTTAATGTGGGCTAGGAAAAAACAATGAATTTTGTGCATTTCTTCATGATTATCGCGGTTCAGGGTCATCAAAAAAAAAAAAAGGAATAGATCAGTGTGTCAGTACTATCTCCACTATAGTCATTCATTCGTCACCATTTTAATAATACATGTTTAATGAATGGAACTGTAACATTGTCAAACAAAAAATCCAAATAAAGTAATATATAAATGTGTCATTCTCCTCTACCGACAGTGAACACCTCATTTCACACTTAATCTTCATTTTAGTCCAAAAAATTAGGATTGGATATTAACTTAACATAACTATTTCTTTGAACAACAATGATTTCCACTGTGTATGTGATAGAATATATAGATATAATATTATAGATAGATAGATAGAACTTTATTAATCCCTCGGGAAGGTTTCTCTGGGAAATTAGAGATATATACAGTTATACACTAATAAACAGTAATATAGTTACATATACTTTTTACAGATTTGATTTATTTTACTATTGCACTGTAAAAGGAGAAAGTCTCCAATCACATTGTACACACGGTATGACAATAGAGGGCCTTCTGAATCTGAGCTTTGACACACAGTGATGCAAATTCCAAACGTTTTCTACCAGCTTTATACAAGGATTATATTTGTTGTATGCAATTGGATCCAGATAAATCTCCCACACTGGACCTTTACTGCTGCAGGTACTTTTGTTTTGGTCTCAAAGTCAAGCGTTTGTGCTGAAATGCATAAAATGTTTTACTGTCAATTTATGGTTCAATGACTGAGTTTACCTTTAACGTCCAGCTATATGACAGTAGGACACGCCCCCTGGCCCAAAGAGCCATGGATCGTGTGGCTTGTTTTACAATCCCCTTGGTTCATTTTTTGGGCAGTGACCATGTAAAACTTAACCTTTTCCACCGGTTACTTGTTTTTTAATATACCAGTATATTATTTTATTTCGATTTTTCATTGGACAATATTACAGTTACATTCATACACTACAATCACAAAACAGGTACTATGACAACAAAAAAAAACACACGGCCATGAAAAACATAAATGAGATACAATAACAATAAAAACACACACGAGGAAGGCAAAACAGGTACGACGATTAAAACAAAAACCACGAGGACAAAAAACCCAAAACAGATACAATGACAAAAAACATAAACAGGTGAACCGCATGAGTCACAGTGAGATCCACCTGTTACTTTTACTTAACGTCTCAACATCACCTCCCTTTCCTCGAATTCCGCCTCACACACATGTGTTTCTCGTGGATTCTCCCTCCATGGCGTTTGTGATCAAAGGGTCCAGTCGGCCAATCAGGCCACACTGGTGTTCATATTAGTCTGACTGACGTGTTATGTGCAGAAGCAGCCGATCAATAGTGTCCCTCATCCCACTACACACACTCACACATCTCCACAGCTGTCCCTCCGAGCCTGTGATCAATCACCCAACCACTTCCATTCAATCTGCCACCAGTCACAGCTGCCCACAGTGGTCACCATGATGCCTGCAGGCAACAATTCTGTAATCTTAACAGCCCATGATAATGTGTTACGCTGCAGGTGCCGGAACTCGTCTGTGGAATACTTCAACTTTTCTCCCTCTTCACTCAGGTTGTTTTTTTTAAATGAGTCCAAAGAAGTTGAAATGTTAATCCGTGACTCATGCAGTTCATTTATTTATCTTCTCATTTGTCATTATTAAAAGCTGGAAAATAGTGATCAATTTCACTAATATTTAAAATATTGCATAATGTAGGACACAGAGGTCAACATATGTCTATCTGTGACTCATGCAGTTCACTTTGTTTTATTTTGGTCACTGTACCCGTTTTGTATTTTTTGAGCTCTTTGTGTTTGTGTTTTTTCTTTTTTGTCTGTTTTCTCCAATCCTGTCATTGTCATCTAAATAAAATACATAAACTTCACTTATATTATTTTATGTCATTGCACGTATATTGTTTTTTTTTGTGTTATCTGTCAGTGTCTGTGTTTTTTTGTCTGTTGTCTCTGATCCTGTCATTGTGGGTTGTGAATGTTGTCTTGTAGTGTATGAATATAACTGT
>JAPTHA010183900.1:0-12768 GCA_029814585.1 Gymnapogon annona | reverse complement strand
TATCTATCTATCTATCTATCTATCTATCTATCTATCTATCTATCTATCTATCTATCTATCTATCAACCTACCTACCTGTCTGTCTGTCTGTCTGTCTGTCTATCAATCTATCTATTTATCTATCATCATTATTATTTTTCTCTTATTCACTGACCTCTGCATGTTCTTCTCCTACAGTAAAGTGTTCTTCACCGACTACGGCTCCACTCCGAGGGTGGAACGCTGCGACATGGACGGCCAGAACCGCACTAAGCTGGTGGACAGTAAGATCGTGTTCCCTCACGGAATCACCCTGGACCTGGTCAACCGGCTGGTGTACTGGGCCGACGCGTACCTGGACTACATCGAAGTGGTCGACTACGAGGGCAAGAACCGACACACCATCATCCAGGGCCTGCTGGTGAGGACACTTCAGGATAAACGAAAATGTGCTGTGTTGACCTTTCACCTCCAAGCTTCTACAAGCACAGCTCCAGTACAAAGGGCTTAACCAATGTGATGTACCAATCTGATGACACACACACACACACACACACTTTGTTAGAACGCTCTTGAGGACAGACCCAGACGCAGACCAGACTAGATTTTAAAAGTCAAGTTTTTATTTTTTCCGTTCCAAAGAACATGCAACAATTAGCGTTATTGATCAAACTGAGGAAGTGATTTAATTTGAACAAAAAGCGCCGCACAAAAACACGGTAATAATTATAACAACAAAATACCCACAATGGGAAAATAATAGATCTAAAACAAAAACTCAAAATCACTCTTTGTGAGGAAAAACTACACAATTTATAAATTCTACAATTATCAAACGTGCTGCCTTCTTCTTAACCCATAAACACTCTTCAAATGACTGAAAACCCCTGTAACGATGAGGTCCTGGGATTTGTGACACTTTAGAACACTTTTTGGCAGTTGTGTGTGACTCTATTACACATTTCAGACACGTCACACAAGCAAAAAAAAAACACAAAACAAACAAAAACGAAAAACATAACAGATAAATATGAACAAATAAATATGAAGCCGGCATATGAATCTTGAATGTTCAATATTATAATAATTGAATAATTCTATTTCATTATTTAAATTATTTCAATAATTTAATTTCATATCTATAATAATTGAATTTGCTGTGGTGACCCCGGAAGGGAAAAATCCAAAAGAAATCATCGTCATCATCATCATATGAATATTAAATGTTCAAAACCAAAAATCACATTTGAGCAGATGTAACAGAGTTGAAATTTTATTTCTGCAATCTTAAAAAGTTTCCTTATGGACACTGACAGTTGTTTTTGCTTGTAAATTCACAACAAGTCACAACTTACCTGTGCAGTAATTTATACAAGGGCAATAATCCTTTCATCTGCTGCTATATACATTTATTGTAGCCTCCAGTATTATCATAGATTTTTTTCCTCTTGCTTGTTTTCACATGCGTAATATTGTATATACCAGATATAAAATACAGCAGAGGATTCTTTGTTTAGACGCTATATTTATTAGATTAGATTAGATGTACCTTTATTTGTCCCACTTGGGGAAATTCCAGTTTACAGCAGCATAACAGATTACACACAGTACACACACAAGAGCTTTCAAAGAGTTGGAACAAGACTTAAATAATATCAAATATATAAACATAAAGGAAAGGACAGATTGTGCCAGATGTATATTTTATTATTGTAGACCCACTCTTCTTTTTCACTCTTTTTTTTTTTATTACGGTAGTCCGAAAAGAGCAAAAGGACTATAGAAAATTTCCTTCCGCTGCCCACTATGTACATCCAAAATTACAATAAAATTTTGCAATTTCTCTCTCTATCTCCAAATCTGCTAAAAAAGACTTAAATAAAAACTTTAAGTCCATTTTTTTTTTCTTTTTCACTAAAACACATTGTTTTAAGCATTTATTATTTCTAATAATAACAATGAACACACGGCTATTGAAAGTGAAGTTTTTCCTGCAAACAGAGCTGCTATTTTTGACACTTAATAAGGAAGAGGCCTGGACGACCTGTTACAACAACAGCCTTAAAAGGGTTCAAAAGAAGCTGAACTTTACCAAACGCAGAAAGTACTATATCGAAATTTTCCTTCCGGTGCCCACTATGTACATCCAAAAAGACAATAAAATTTTGCAATTTCTCTCTCTATCTCCAAATCTGCTAAAAAAAAAAGCTTAAAGAAAAGCTTAAAGTCCTTTTTTTTTTTTCTTTGTCACTAAAACCCATTGTTTTAAGCATTTATTATTTCTAATCATAACAATGCAAATTTCCCCACTGTGGGATTAATAAAGGTCTTCTTCTTCTTCAATGAACGGACAGTTATTGAAAGTGAAGTTCTTCTTGCAAACAGAGCTGCTATTTTTGACACTTAATAAGGAAGAGGCCTGGACGACCTGTTACAACAACAGCCTTAAAAGGGTTAAAGAGAAGCTGAACTTTACCCAACGCAGCAGAATCCCCCACGAATTCTCAATCGCCCCCACGATAACGCACACCATCTGTTTTGTAAATCTGTATGTTTATCGCTGATTTATCCCCGTGTTTTTGAATGTGTCTCCTGTCTGCGCTCCCCGGGGACGCGTCCTTTTTTTTATTGGCCTGATTGATATTACTTAAACAGTGTGTGATTTTCTTGGCCAGTTCCTCTCTAAACATATTAGTCTGGCCCTGGCGGAGCTCGGCCAAACTTATAGTGGAGTGAGGATCTTAATGAAATCAGGCCTGCGTCGGTGGGTCGTGTATGTTTGTGTGTGTGTGTGTGTGTGTGTGTGTGTGTGTGTGTAGGACGGGGTGTAATCTGATCTCAGCCCATGCATCTTTCTGACAGTGGAGGAATAGACCCCTATAAAAGTAAAAGCTCTCGACAGATGGGACGCGGAGACTTTAAGCCGCCTCTTGCCAAGTGTACACAAACATCCTCATTATCTCAGAGTGTGTGTGTGTGGGTGTGTGTGTGTGTGTGTGTGTGTGTGTTTGTCCGTCTCGGATTTTTAGAGATGTCTCTGAGTTGAAAAAAAAACCTGTTGAAATTTGTTTTGTGCTGATAAATGTTTTTCTTTATCAGTCACGGTTCATCTGGAAGATCCTGCCAAGCTGCGTTGGAGATAAAAAAAAATAAATAAATATGCAAAACACAAACAACGCAGGCAATTAGTCACGCTTGGGAACTCTTTTTGAGCGTTTCAGCGTTTTCCAATGGAAACTCCAGATAACTTTGTCTCTCCGCCCGGGTTGAATGTGTTGAATCGCGCTGCAGATCGAACACCTCTACGGATTGACCGTCTTTGAGAACTACTTGTACGCCACCAACTCGGACGAAGGCAACCTCAACCCCAAGACCAGCGTGATCCGGGTCAACCGCTTCAACCGCACCGACTTCCACGTGGTGACGCGGGTGGACCGGGGCGCCGCGCTGCACGTGTACCACCAGAGACGCCAACCTCAAGGTAAACCAGACCCACCGGGAACTTTATTTTATTACACACATGAATAATGCATTCGTGGGTTTAAGATGTGTCGTCTGACTTCGGGAGTGGACTGGTTTGTATGTGTGTCGGAGTTGGGGAGACGTTTCTGTTTTACTTAACCTTTAAAGAGCCAAACACCTGCTGGTAAACAAAAGCATCGGCTGATCTGAATTATTAAATAGCTTTCAATCCAGTAAATCAGAGCTACTTCCACAGGCGGCTCTTGGGTTAGAACCGACCTGTCAATCAAACTGGGCTGGCCCCTGCCCCTCAATTTATATATATATATATATATTTGTGTGTGTGTATGTATATATATGTATATGTGTATATATGTATATTTATATGTATGTACTGTATGTATATATATATGTATTTCCCATAGAACAATATTACAGTTGCTTTCATACACTACAAGACGACATTCACATCCCTCCTTTTTTGTTGATAAGATTGGCACACACTAATGATTTATTTATTTATTTATTTATTTATTTATTTACTAACTTGATTCAAAAAGTGAACTTCCCTATGAGGTCAATCAAGTTCATCTATAGACTAAAGAAGGGCATTTCCTTCATTATTATTACACAATATAAAATACAGACCTTTCTCCTTTTTTTTAATCATTGTACCTGTATTGTGTTTGTAGTGCTCCTTGTGTGTGTGTGTGTGTGTGTGTGTGTGTTTATTTTGGTTTTTGTGTCTTGTCTGTTGTCTCTGATCCTGCCATTGATGGTTGGGAGTGTTGTCTCTATAGTGTATGAATGTAAAAAAAGAATCAGTAAAAATCAGCTGCATAGAAGCACAGTGTTAGTGGTTCTGTTAAAGTCAGGATGTTTGAACCGCTGTGTGAGAGAGCGAGGTCTAGAGTGCGTCTGATACAGTCCAAAAGAGGGCAAGAGGTGCATGTGACGGAACGCACACACACACACTATACGCTCCTACATCCACGCCTGGAAGGCTTCGGCGATAATTGATTTATACGAGTTATATACCACAGCTGCAATTCTCTGGTGTTTAATTGGCAACATAATAACATCCACAGTCGGAATGTCGGGCTTTTTAAAACTATTTATCTACACGACATACATCTACGTCTGTGTATGTGTGTGTGTAGATGTCAAATACCATTTGAATGATGCTGTGTATGTGTGTGTGTGTGTGTGTGTGTGTGGGTTTGTGGTGTTCCTGCTTGACTGTGTGTGTGTTTGCGCAGTGCGGAGCCATGCCTGCGCCCTGGATCAGTTCGGGAAAGCCGGAGGATGCTCCGACATCTGTCTGCTGAGCAACAGCCACAAGACCCGGACCTGCCGCTGCCGCTCCGGGTTCAGCCTCGGCAGCGACGGCAAGTCCTGCAAGAGTGAGTGTGGAGCTCTTCTCTCACGTGTGGAGGTTTAATGGAGTCACGGGAAATATGATGAAAGTACAATAACCCCCCCGAGACCCATGAAGTAAAAGTGTTTGGCTTTTTTTTACATTAAATAATTGATTGGAAACAACATCATGCAACAGTTATTCTTCTGATACATTTAAATTATTATTATTTTTTAAAACAAAACAGCCTTTGCGGTAAAAAGTGCTTTTTTTTATAAAGCTATTAAAAAAAAATAAATTTAATTTTTCAATTTAATTAATAAACTCTCATCCGCTGCAGAGGACAAGCATGTACAGCTCAGTCTCTATGGAGATAAACCACTGTAAAATCCACATTTCAAATGATTATACAGGTCAGTATGATATAAAAAGCCCAGTAGAAATTATTATTATTATTATACAGAACATGAAATGGACTAGACACGACTCAAGGTCTCCAAAGGATCAACAGAATGTAGCTCTGAATGATGCTGACACTCACCTCCTCATCTGGACTCACTGACTTAAGAGTTTTTTGTTGTTTTTTTTTTTTTTTTTGCTCAAGTCGTACTTTTTATTATTTTAAATGGCAGATTTCCAGATTAATCGCTTTGTTTTAGGTGTTTATTACCATATTTATTACCGTATTTTCACGACTATAAGGCGCACTTAAAAGCCTGTAATTTTCTCAAAAATCGAGGGTGCGCCTTTTAACCAGGCGCGCCTTGTGTGTGCACTGAGTTCCAAAATCTGTAAAAGTGTTGTTGTGAGATTTTAGTAAACGCTCTGCTTGATCAACTATCGGACCATTTTTCCGCCGACATCGGGATGTAACAAGACTATTTACAACGTTTTTCTGCAAAACGTGACAACAGAGAATCAAAAAGAAACTGACGGGGCCGTGGCAGACAGACCCAGGACGGATGCTGGGCTCTCATCAAGTCAACAAGAGCACCAAACAAGCCGACAAGCCGCTCCTCTACGGAATGAAGGAGATCATGGAACTTGTGAGGAATGGATCAGTTGTTTGTCAATGCACAGACCGGACCGGCACTCTCCGAACAGTGACAAACAACTGATGCATTCCTCACAAGTTCCGCGATCTCCGCCGCTCCATACTGACAGTACCGCTGTCATTGAAGGATGACAGTGACAGAGACGGCTGTAATCGGCATGCTCCAAGAGGCATTTTGGTGCACCGACCATGATCGGTCTGTGAATGAATGAGGAGCGGTTGACACTCTTTCCTGGACAGTGGAACTCACGTCCCAGATGTGTCCAATAATATGGTGCGCCTTATGTATGGTTCAAGTACAGAAATAAACCACGGAATTGAGACTGCGCCCTATGATGAGGTGCACCATATAGTGCCGAAAATACGGTACTTTGACTTAGACTTCCTTTATTGTCATTACACAGACACACACAATGAATCTGGTACCGAAATGTCATAGATTGTCAGCTGGTGCACAATCTCTGACACAAAATGAACTGAACACAAAAGAAATGTGGAAAATACAAACGTGCAAGGTTGCTGAAGTGAATCTAAAGCCATAAGTGACTTCACGCTCAAAGTTTTTTTTGTACATTGTATATATGGAGGTGAAGTTATATTTTTTGTCTATATTTTTCTATTATATTATTACAGTTTTAAAAATATCATTTAAATTTATATATTTTTTAATTATTTTATTTTCAAGTGTATACATTGAAAAAATGTATCTCCCTCTCTGATTTTTCCTGTTCCAAACATCCTTTAAAAGAACACCACCAATCGACCTCTGCACCCCCCACTCCTCACCCCCCCACACTGATTAATATTACCAAGTTCCTAATGTTTGTGTGTCCTTCAGCCCTAATATCAACTCAGATGATGTGTTCTCCTCGCTGATGATTCACGACAGTTAATGTCAGATGGTGACGCATTTACAAAATGAGGCCGTCTGTTGGTGTCTCCTGTCTCTTAGAACCCGATCACGAGTTGTTCTTGGTGTACGGTAAGGGTCGTCCTGGCATCATACGGGGCATGGACATGAACGCCAAGGTGCCCGACGAGTACATGATCCCCATCGAGAACCTCATGAACCCCAGAGCTCTGGATTTCCACGCCGCCAGCGAGTTCATCTACTTTGCCGACGCCACCAGCTACATCATCGGCCGACAGAAGATTGACGGCACAGAGAGAGACACCATCCTGAAGGAAGGTAATAATAAAACCACAGCAGTGCATTAAGATATTAGTCCAGGGTTGTCAAACTCATAGCAGTTCAAGGTCCAAATACAAACCAATGTGATCCGAAGAAGACCAGAAAAAAAAGAAAAATAATAATAAAAAATGGTATAATAATTTAATAAAAAAAACATTAGCAACAACATCATCATCATCAACAACAACAACAGGATAAAGTGGGTTTGGAAGATGAATCAATGAACGAATTAATAATAATAATAATAATAATAATAATAATAATAATAATAATAATAATAATAATAATAATAATAATAATAATATCATACAAAGAGGGGTGTCAAACTAATTGCAGTTCAGGGGCCAAATACAAACCAATGTGATCTGAAGAAGACCAGAATAAAAAGAAAAATAAAATGATAATATAATAATATAAAATGGTATAATAATTTAATTAAAAAAAACATTAATACTACTACTGCTGCTACTACTACTGCTACAACTAGTAGTAGTACTACTACTACTATAACCACTACTAGTACTTCTACTACTACTACTAATAATAATATACAAAGAGGGTGTCAAACTCATTGCAGTTCAGGGGCCAAATACAAACCAATGTTATCTGAAGTGGACCAGAATAAAAAGAAAACTAAAATGATAATATAATCATCTAAAATTGTATAATGATTTAAGAATAAAAATAACTGTAAAATATTATTATCATTATTATTAATAATAATAATAACATACAAAGACAAAATTGTCTTTGTTTTAATGTGAAAGAAACTACAATTACACGAAAATGTGAATAACCAGAGCAACCATAAACAAGTGTATTTTCTTTTTTTTTTGCTTTTATTTAGAACAGTGGGTTGTGACATTCAGGCATGAACCAAACAATCAGGAATAATATTGTACAAATATATAAATGAAAATGTCTTGGTGCAATAGTGGGAAGGAAAGAAATATATATGTACCAATGCACATCCAGTAATGTGAAATAGACATTGCTTTGAATATATATTCAGCTATAGTGACAAATTACATTTCAAAACATGTCAGAACAACATTTCAGTCCCAAAGATGGAAAATGATAAACCCTGGAAGCAACAAGGGCATTTTCAACCATATCATGTCCCTACTTATTATTAACACAACCTACAATGGATCAAGAACTACACAAAATATCCCCTAACATGTATAATATTGTCAAACATTAGATTAGATTTGATTAGATTAGATTATGTGTGTGTCATGTGAAGCCCTTTGAGACCTACTGTGTGAATAAGGGCAATATAAATAAACTTGACTGATAGATTAGATTAGATATACCTTTATTAGTCCCACTCGGGGAAATTTCAGAAACATGAACTCTTTCTTTTGTGGATTATTATTCTGATATTTAATATCTTTAGTGTCATTTTTGCATTTGTGTAAATTCATACCCCGGGCCGGATTGGACCCTTTGGTGGGCCGGCCGTGGCCCACGTGCCGTATGTTTGACATCCCTGGTCTAGACTCTTTTCCTAAATCCTGATGCCTTACAGGGGATTGAGTGAGTGACAGCCTTGACTATATCTGCTTCATTCTCCTGACGCTAATCTGTGACTGAGCAGCTAATGGCGCCTGCTTTGATTCCTGTCTCGCCGCCTTATCTCAGGTATCCACACAGTGGAGGGGATCGCCGTGGACTGGATGGGAGGTAATCTCTACTGGACAGACGACGGACCGAAGAAGACCATAAGCGTGGCCAGGTTGGAGAAGGCTTCGCAGACGCGCAAGACTCTTATTGAGGGCAAGATGAGTCACCCACGTGCCATCGTGGTGGACCCTCAGCACGGGTGAGACGGGCACGAATGAGGAGCGCCCTAAAAAAATCAAACGCTGTGTGGGAGTGGTTCATCAGAATCAGAATCAGAATCCTTTATTGTCACTGTAAACATTGTCAAACAACATTTACTGTGAAAGTCAGTTTGGCAACACCACATGACAGCAGGTACAAAACAAAACAGTAAATAAAAAAAATATGCAAGAATAATATAAAATTACAGTTAAATACATGGTAGTGCAAAAGGTGCATGACAAAACATACATTGTATTGAATACATTGTAGTGCAAAAGGTGCACTATAAAAAGGTGCAAGAAACATGTAATATGATTGCATATGTTGTTGTGTGTGATGCATAGTGTGTGTGTGTGGAGGGGGTTATTGCACCTGATAGTGTGTATATGTTTGTGTGTGTGTGTGTGTGTGTGTGTGGGTGGGGGTCCAATGGCAGTCTCTGTGGTTGGTAGGGGGGGTGATGGGTTTAGGATGTCGTTATCTTCAAAACCTAATGTTATGTTGTAGTGGTCAGAGAGGTCTACACAAATCAGATTCATTTTATTGTCATTGAACAGACCAATGGTCTGGCAACGAAATGTCATAAAGCAGCAGCACAGAATAGAAGAAAAAGGGGAGAGCAGATGTACAACACCATTGAAATTCTTGTTATGTTTTAATCCCAAAGGATTAAAACATAACGAAAAATGAAGCGCTTCTAAAGTCGTCATATTTGATTTGCGAAAACAAAAACCACGAAGCGCTTGCCGTCACCCGCTACTGTTCTGGATGGTGTGTTTGGATGTACTGATGATTCCGCTGGTGTCACAGATGGATGTACTGGACAGACTGGGAGGAGGACCCCACCGAGAGCAACAGAGGGAAGATCAAGAAGGCCTGGATGGATGGTTCTCATCACCAGGTGTTTCTCACCAGCAAGACGGTGCTCTGGCCCAACGGCCTGAGTCTGGACGTTCCCCAGGGCATCTTGTACTGGGTGGACGCCTACTACGACCGCATAGAGATGGTGTTCCTCAACACCACTGAACGGAGGGTCAGTAATGCTCAACAAATACATCCCCGAAAAAAACTAAAGATAGCATTCCATTATTATTATTTTTATTATTTAATTAATACATAAAATAATAATCATCATAATAAAACACTTATTTTTGTTATTAGAAATAATACTAACAGACTTATTTTATTATTTTATTTATTTTTATTTTATTATTTTGTTTTACTGTCGTCTTTTAAATGAGCTATACAAATAAATTGACTTGACGTCTTAAACAGGCTGTTCTTGTATGTGTTTAAAATAAACCAATAAAATGAGGGTAGAACTTGGACTAGTTTCAGACGAGCAAAAAACAAAACAAAAACAAAAGGCCTTTACATTATGGGAAACCCTGCTTCCTGTTCATCTTATTGCAGTACGTGCAGTTTTACAGCAAATATCAGATTTACCACCAGAAACGGCAGAATAAAATGATAAAGATGGCATTAAATTATTATTATCATTATTAATTAATAAATAAAATAATAAAACACGTATTATTTATTATTAGAAAATAACATGGGAATAAAATGATAACAGACTTATTTTATATTATTTTATTTCTATTTTATTTATTTTTATTTCATTATTTTTGTAACTGTCATGTTTTAAACGAGCTGTACAAATAAATTGTCTTAACGTACTGAACAGGATGTTACTGTACGTGTTTAAAATAAATCAATAAAATCAGGGTTGAACATGAACTGTAGTTTCCGATGAGCAAAAAAAGAAAAAAAAATAAGCTAAAGGTGTTTATTTTATTGGAAACACTGCTTCCTGTTCATCTTATTGCAGTACGTGCAGTTTTACTGCAGCTGCAATATCAGATTTGCCACCAGAAACAACATATAACTTTGTGATTACATTAAATTATTATTGTTGTTTAATAAATAAATAAATACAACAATAATAAAACACTAATTTTATTATCAGAAAATAAAATAGAAATAAAATAACAATAACAAACTTATTATATTGTTTGATTTCAATGTTTTTATTTCTTATTTTATTTAATTAATTTATTCATTTATTTTTTTTACTGTCATCTTTTAAATGAGCTATACAAATAAATTGACTTAACGTCTTGAACAGGCTGTTACTGTATGTGTTTAAACTAAATCTATAAAATCAGGGTAGAACATGGACTATAGTTTCAGACGAGCAAAAAAACAAAAAAAAACCCCAAAGCTGCTTCCTGTTCAGCTTATTGCAGTACATGCAGTTTTACAGCGGTGGCAATATCAGATTTACCACCAGAAACGTTTAACTTTGTGATCTGTGGCAAAATAAAATGATAAAGATTACATTAAATTATTAGTATTATCATTTAATTAATAAACAAAATAATAATAATACACTTATTTTATTATTTAAAAAACTAGAAATAAAATAATACTCACAAACGTATTTTATTTGTGTTTTGTTTATTTGTATTTTTTTACTGTCATTTTTTTAAATGAGCTATACAAAATAAATCGACATAATGTCTTGAACAGGCTGTTACTGTACGTGTTTAAAATAAATCAATAAAATCAGGGTAGAACATGGACTATAGTTTCAGATGAGCAAAAAAACAAAACAAAAAACCCCAAAGGTGTTTACTTTAAGGGAAACCCTGCTTCCTGTTCATCTTATTGCAGTACGTGCAGTTTTACAGCGACGGCAATATCAGATTTACCACCAGAAACGTTTAAACTTTGTGATCTTTGTGGCAAAAATAAATAAATAAAAAATGACAGCTGCCACTGGAACATGTTTAGAGGGCGTAGTGTCGAAGCTAAGTAAGCAAAAGGCAGGTCCAGGGAAGTGTTGACAATGCAGTTTGTGGGTTTGGATTTAATGTTTTCGGCTCCACGCCTTTTAAAAGTGAACTGGTCATTGACTGTTCACCACCACTCCGACATGGATATAGTGCTGATGGTCGGAGGTTTGAGCTGCATGTGTCAGGTGAAAAGGCAGCGTCGTCAACAGCTGAGGAGGAAATAGGGTTTTATTTTACTAATAACATCAAGAATGAGGGTGTCAAACATGTGGTCCGGGGGCCAGATGTGGTCCGCCAAAGGTTCCAGTCCGGCCCGTGGGTTGAATTTGTGAAATGCAAAAATTATATTTGCAAAAATAATAGTTCAAAGTTCACATACACACTGGGAGAAATATATTATCATAGTAACCTATAAGTACAACAACGGACATTTGTCTGTGGAAATTTAAATATTTTAACGTAATTTACATGTATCACATAAATAACCTGAACAAATACAAACAACCTGAAATGTCTGAAAAGATGTGTAATTTTAACAATATTCGACCTGTTGCTAAATGTTTTGTGTATTTGTAGATCCACTGTGATCTGTAAGTTGTAATGCACGTGTATACATTATAAACTGAGGAGTAATATGAATAAAATTAATAAAATGTATAAATGATAAGCTGAGGTATAATATTGTTAAAATGACACTTATTTTTCTTAAGAGTTTTGAGGTTTTAATGCTATTCACATTGTTTTAAAGGACAGTTTGTTGACGTAAACATTTTCATCACATGAGGACAGTTTGGAGCTGACATTATTGATATGTAATTCTGTTATTATTGTACTGGCTCCGCCCACTTCACACCAAATGGGGCTGAGTTTGGCCTCTGAACTAAAATGACTTTGACACCCTTGCTTTACAATATAGTGGCTGGATTTGACATTTTTAAACTTCAAGCAAAACTTATAGATAGTGTCTGGTACTTCCCTTGTATTATAATACAAATGGTTTTATTTTGGACTTTTTATTAGATATTATTACAGTTCCATTCATACACTACAAGACGACATTCACAACACACAATGACAGGATCAGAGACAACAGACAAAA
>JAPTHA010183805.1:0-12780 GCA_029814585.1 Gymnapogon annona | reverse complement strand
TCTCTCTCTCTCTCTCTCTCTCTCTCTCTCTCTCTCTCCCTCTCTCTCTCTCTCTCTCTCTCTCTCTCTCTCTCTCTGTCTCTGCAGGCAGAAATCTGCTTTTCCTTTATCTTAAAGGTCGACCAGCTTTTGTCCCCGACTCAGCAGCAGTGTCACCCCCGCTTCAATAAGAATGCCTTCATATGAGAAACTTTAATAACACATTGTCTGCCTCTGCTTGAGGGCATGTGGTTATTGTGAAGAAAAAAAAACAGGTTCACTCTGTGCCCGTCTTTCAGGCAACAAAGATACATCATGTGGGACACAGATGAGGGAGCAGACGTACACAGAAGACCAACGTTACAATCTCGAAACACACAGTTTCTCTGGGAAAGCGGAGTTTCCACAGCTGACAGGAAGCATCGAGAGAAATAAACAGTGTCAGCGGCTGGTGTTTTTTTTTTTTTTTTTTTTTAATCTAACACAGACCTCTCATATCCGCGCCGTGTCTAATCTTAGCGTTTGCCTGTCCCGTCGCGAGGCTGGCCTGGGTTCAGCGGCCGGTTTAGCATTAAGGTGAGACATTTCTCTAGTGTTTGGAGTAGTAGTTCCTGTCTCTGCTCTGTGTGTCCACATCATATGTCTCCTCTGTGGTATGCAAGCTATCATACATGTGCCCATTAAAAAAAAAAAAAAAAAAAAAAAAATAGAATACGCCTCTTTTCTGAAGGAAAGCATACAGAGTTACTAATACCAAATATCCCCTTACATAACCAGACCTAACCATGTTTATCACTGATGATTTTCCCTTTGGATAAACACTTTCCCCTGAATAGTTAAAGATTTAATATGAACGACGCTTTCACATGATTCTCGCACTTCAACTAGATCATCTCAACCAGAAAATGACCTCTCTGATGTGTCTGGGAATGGTGTGTGTGTGTGTGTGTGTACGATGTGCATATGTGACTTTTGACTTAACAAGTGTGTGGGCTCATCAGCACACACTCCCTGTCAAGTATTCACATGTGGGGTGTCTTTCCAGTCATGGCTTAGATTCCAGCCATTTCCACGGCTGCAGCAGATCCAAACATCAGTCAGTCCCAAAGCCCAGCAGAGGCCTGATTCACTCCTTTGTGCTGCGTGACTCAAAGGCCTCTATCCCTGCCTCCTCTCACTCCCACTCCCCTCCGTGGACTTGGACATGCCATTTGACCTCCTGCCAGCTTGAACATGTTCCCCAATGGTCAACTCTGGGACCGTACGCGAGGTCTCTACATAGCAACACTTTGTGGACTTCCACTCCGAGGCATACACACACGCCGAAATGACAAACAGATGGTCCTGGAAGAGGAGCGATTTGCATTTTTCCCAAATACAAAGACTGGTTGCCCTTTTCTACATATTGATTTCATATTCACTTAATTAATACTGACCCAAAGAAGGCATTAAATCACCGTGATTATAGGGCACAACGCCGTCAGGTCTATTGAGAATCAACACGTGCAGATTGTTGCTTTTGGAGAGAGAATAACTGAGTCTTTCATGAGGTGGCAGTCGAAAAAAAAAAAAAAGTCTCAGTGAAATTCCTTTAAATGGCTCCAACAATGAAAAAGAAAAAAAAAAAAAAGTTGCCAAGTCCCGTTGAAGTATCGCACCAAAAAAACGAGCCCAAATGGGCAGGTCCCCTTCAGCGTGTTAAGAAGGACCAGATGATTTTACAAAGATGTTTTCAGCCGTGGAGTTTTCCGATAGCCACACATTCTGAGAAGATGAGCAGAAGGAGACAGAGCTGCAGATGTCGAGGCTTGTTCTACTGCCCCGAGCCTTTACTTTTTGTATCGAGCACTAACCGATACTGAATATGCAAGACTTGTATTAGGGATCGTTTATTTGCTGATCTCAATGCACTTGCCACGGTGGAATATTTAAAATGGGCTTTGAGGGGGTGAGATGCAGTTTTAATGAAATGACCTCAGAATACACAATCTGATCCGATGAGACACGCATTCTCCCAAAGGTGCAGTCAAAAGAAAAAAGCCCCCAAAAAAACTTCTAAGCTTTGAAGTTATTCCTTCACTTTCTCACTGGTTATGTGCGGAATATAAATGCAGAAAAGCAGGCGCTGAACTCAAATGAAAGGGCCAGTGAGTCTGGCCTGTGTACAGATATATGGTGTCATGAAGGTCTGGTAGCCAAACACTACACACACAGGGAGGGGCCACTCATTTGTGTATAATCCCCCCAAGAATCAGAAAAGCCCCCTGAAACATTTATAATAACCCACGTCAGCTATTCTCTATGAGCTTGTTAGCATCCAATAATAATATCTTGATTATCAGTAAGTGCTGTTAAGGCTGATAAACACAATCAAACATCCGGAGTTAGAAATTACACTTAAGTGATCATTTTCTGTTAATGCAGGAGTAATTACACATCCCAGTAATCAGCGAACACTGGGTGCAGAGCCAGACGCCGTTAGAAAATCCACACTGAGGTCAGACTGTTGTTTGCTATCAGTGCTCAGAGATTCCTCACTGTTTCCTTGGTACTCGCCTCCAAAAATTGTTTATAGAAATAAGAATTTCTGGCTGAAGTCTGAGAACTTGATTATGAACAATATTCCGACGCATTTTGGGGGGATACGGCTGAAATTTGTCCTCTGGAAAATGATCAGCAGGTCGTTTTTGCATTAATTACAATCACAAGCGTAAACATTTGCAGAATGCTCAGAATTAGAATGAAGTACACTACCTCTTTGGCAAAACATTTGAACTAATACTTTTATGTATTAGCTAAGGGTGATTCTGCAGAGCTTTCGCTCATTTAAGACTTACTTCCACTGACAAAGGAAGAAATTGTTGGAGTAAACTGTGCCCAGACCATCTTCAGAGGTCATTTTTTTGGACCAATGAGCATCTTTGCTTTGGGCGCTGAGGCCCACAATTGAGTTACGAAACAATGGTACCCTGAGCCCTGATGCTAAAACCTCCCTAGCTCTCCCAAAAACCAATAAAGCCACGTTCTGGCCTCAGAGCACCAATTAATACCCAACACAATGATTTTCTCAGACGAGGGAAAAACACACTTGTTTCTTTCCACTGCCTTTTACAGAAACGGTGGGTAGAGGAGGTAGAGCAATAAACTGGCCGAGGAGTGGTAGAGAAAGCCCAGCAGGACTCCACCTGGAAAACAAAACAGGTGAAAGGATGGAGAGAGATGTGCCCGTCTCCCAAGAATTCTCCCAGAGCTGTACTTTCCACTGAGACTCTGCTGGTGGATAAACATCGAGCCGAGTGGGCTGTTGGAGAATGACCTGTCAGTGGGCAGTGACGGGTCCGGCGCTCATCCCCGCCGCTCAAAAACAGAAGGGACAGGAGGTTCCATGGCGACTCCTCAAATAAGCAACACGAGGCACAAACGCCTCCCTTCACAGGAAAGTGGGAAGGTGGGAAGATGAGATGGAGCAAGACAGAGACCTGCCTGTCCTCTCAGCCTGTGGAATGGGAAAACTAAACACCTTGGTTTAAACATTCAATAATGGAATCCACTCATCCATAATCAACAGGCCTGAGAAGAAAAAAAACAACACGAGGACCTCCCTTTGATTTTTATGACTCATTTTTGTTCTATCCACTGAAACCAGTATAAAAACAGTACCAACTATTTGCTTTTGAATTCCATCCCTGAGAAAAAAAAAAGAATGTGACCAATCTCTCATTTGTAGACAGAACCCAGCTGCCTCCTGAACCTTAATGCATAAAAAAACACAGCAAATGTTTCCTCTCTATAAACAGTGACTGTTGTATCTGTGTGCGTTTGATATAAAATGGGTGCAGAACTCTTAATGTAACCTGCGGCAGTTGACCAGACGCCTGATGTATGGATGCCGTCACAGACTCACTGAGGGGTTTTTCTGCCTCTGAAGTGAATGAGTTATACAACCTGCCCGATGCTAATGTACGCGGCCTCTGGAAGACAAATAGAACTGATCTCTGTGATGTACAACCACCGCTACGAAGGAAGACAATCTCTTTAAAGAGGGCAGTAAAAATGAAGTTGTTGCGCTTACGATGTCTGAGGTCAAACACAAGATTTGTTTAAACAAAAAGCTATTAAATAAACCTTATAAATTACACATTTACTTACACAAACAAAAAGAAAATGATCATTTACAGCATCTTTGTCGGCAATGAATATGTCCATAAAAGGCCAAAGGGGAAGTGATGTTGTCAGAGCGCGGCGATTCGGCAGCGAGTCTCCGGTGGAATCCTGGGAGATATTGGGGATGACGGAGAACAGCTGCTGACTCAGTGACTCATTTTTACCTCAGCGGGGAGAAGCAGCGACAGAGAAGAGGAAATGGGAGAACAGCAGCTCTCGGCCAGACGAAGACCAGACCCGGCCAACACAACACTTCACTGAGCCATTCCTCTAGTCTGCCGTGTTAGTTTGTACTATTATTTTTCTCAGGCATCGGGCTTAGATCATGTTGTAATTAAATTCATTTGGTTTCTAAACAAAATATGACGAACAGCCCTTAATATGGATATTCATCTTTTAGTTACTGAAATAATTAGTGTGGGATAAGTGGACGCTAAGACCTGGGAATCTGTCCTTTTTGGAAAGTGTTCATTTTGATGTAGTGAACTATAAAGCAATTACTCTTTCTCTTTATTAGCTCATATTTAACTCTGCAGACTGTAATGCGGGCTTTGGCTGTGTTTGACTATTAACATGATGAAATGAACTTATTAATATACTTACTTTAGTGGACTAAAGAAAGCAAATAGGAAATATAAAGTATTTGTTTGCAGTCTGAATATACAACCCTTACATTGGGGTCACTTCAGTCCCTGGACTCTTCTACTATAAATCCACCCTGTTAATAACATGCAGTTCACACATTAACATTTGCTGAAATATGCAAAGATTTCCCTGATAAATAGAATATATATTGCTGTATATGCCTTTCAACAATGATAGTATATGTTCAAATGTGCAAGTTCCTCATTCCATAGACACTAATGTAGCCCCATACCATCAGAGATGCACTGAGCACCAATGACATCTACTTCATTTTAAAATGATTTCCTCAGTTGAAACATTCGATATTTTTTTTGCTGTGCTTAAACTATGGGTTTATGAGATCTGCAATTCATTACATACTGTTTTTTATGTACATTTCAGCCAACAGCCCATCTTTTTGGAAAGACAGTCATAACTGTGCTTTGGCTCTTGGCTTTATCCTGAGACAAATGCGGTTCTTTTCTTCTTAAGTTCACTATAAGCGTCTCGATCATTCGTGTCTTTGTAGGTCAAGTTAAACACGCTATGTTTTCTTTTTTATTCTGAGCCTGTCTGGTTTCCATTCAAGACAAACCCGAGAAGCTGAAGACGAGATGATTCTTGTCACTGATGGGAAAGCGCAGGTGGAAGCAACAGCATTAGCCGTGACTCACTGCCAACTCACACACTGATAAACAATTCCGGTGAACCAGTCTGCATGATACAAGAAAGCAGAAAGTAGCTCACTGGAGTGGAATGCATCCATCAGCGGTGTTATTAATTATACCTGCTCGTCTCCTGCTGCAGCGTGTCAAAGGTCTCTGTCCTCCAGACTCAACCATAACAACATAATCCCACTCAGACTACTGTAAAAAATGCAGCTTTGCAAGCACCGAAGCTCAGAAAAACTCCACAAGGAAGTATTAGTAAAAGAAGAACAGCTGGTAGTTTATTGGTAATCTGGAGACCAAATGACAAATGAACTCAGTGAAATAAGTTGAACGCGCAACCTCTGCACTGACGAACAAACGCTGTTCAACACCACGCGTTTCGATCCTCTTAAATCAAGCACAAACGATCGTCTCCTCTCAACACATGATCCACAAACGCTTTAAAATGCGATTTTGCGATGTATTCTGACGCCGTATCTCCCAGATGTTTCATTTCACACGCCTTACACTACACATCCTGACCCCGGAGAGGCCTGGGTGTTGGGTGAGTGTGAGTGTGTGTGTGTGTGTGTGTGTGTGGGTGCGTTTGAAGATGAACCTCAATGATAACAGTCTCGACCCTGTGAGCCCTCCGCACTCATCTGCGTTCATAAATCAAGTGTGGGATGTCACTGCAGATACGCTGCGTTCGATTAAACCCTTCCACCGCCGAGGAGGTTACGGTATCGGATGCTTTTTGACTTAATCATTGTCTGATACAGTGAACGGCCTCGGCGGCTCAGTAGCACGTCTCCAGCTACCACAGTGGATATGACTCGGCTCCAAAGACAATCGCTCAGTGAATTCAGTGAGTGCAAAAACCAAATGACATCAGCTATGACTGCATCAGAAAGAACCTCCGAGGATAAACAACGCTCGTGCTTCTGGCCTCGGCAGCCAAACCACACAAGTACAAGTGTTCCACTGGCCATCGGAAACCTGCAAACCATAAACACACCGAGCAGACGCACATATGGATCAAACGCAAGTATTAAAACTGAAAGGATTTTTTTTTCTTCTTCTTCTTCTTTTTAAATGTTTCAAGTACATACCGTCGTGTCTAGCAGTGAGATTTTTGGGAAATCCTCCGTGACGACAGAGTATCCTTGACCTTATACGGCATCGGCTGTCTTCACTGTGTCCACCTCTGCAGAAAGGGACGGCCACTGCTTCAGAACAGCATGTGTGCATTACATAATGGACTTGGCAATGACTGAGTGAGTGTGTGCGTGCGTTCGTGTGTGTGTGTGTGTGTATAAGGCTTAACCCTTGGTCCGTGAAGGATTTGTCAATGGAGGTGGCTGGAATGTCTGGTATGACTGGTGGTACCACCTGCACCTACAGAACAGAACAGCCCGTTCAACAGTAATTTGTTCATCTCACCCAGAACAAACACCCAGGCTTAATTGACCCCGAGAGGTGATTTATGTATGAGGCTGTGAAATGGGATAAAACAAATAAGAAAGATGGATATGAATACCAACGTCATAAGGAGAATCCTCCCGGGCAGGCGCTCTGTAGTGTATGCGTTCAATCAGGGGGTCCGACGTCAGAGTAGTCGTCGAGGAAACACAAATCAAGCTTTTCCACTCTGCCCGTAACGTCTGGCGAAGCTTTTTTGGATCTCAACTATCTGATGATGCCTTTACCGAAATCAAAATGAGTCAGAGGTTTTACGAAAAAAAAAAAAATAAAATTAAACACACACATTAAAGGCCGGTTTTGATTATGATTATTTTTTTCTGTAAACATCGGCGCTCAGCAACGGACAGACGCCACTTGGAGCAGTAAGTTCTGAGAAAGAATGCGAGCGGTCATTTGGGTATAAATGAATCCAGGATGTCTATTGTAATGATGAGAAAGAGTCAGACACGTTTATCCGCCTATTAGAAGTTTTATTATTTAGCACCAGAGAGAAGAATGTGTGAAGAAACTTTTTTTTTTTTTTTGGTTCTCTTTCAAATACACTTCTTATCGTGCGGGTGCAGCGAGTTATCCATATAAGTCCACAGCCGCAAGAATAACAGAGATGCATTCAAATGGCATCTAGTGATTAGTCATGAGTAAACATGGTCGCAGAGCAGGAAACCAGCGACGGTCCTCGAAAAAATAGAACATGCGACGGGTTATTTCTGTCTTGTATCATGTTTAGAGATAATTACACCGGATTCACTCAGTTTATATCACGGAAGGGAAAAAAATAAAATAAAATCAAGGTTATAAAGGATGAGGATTAAGTTGTTTATGAAATGATTGTGTTACTGTGATTACTGACAGCTGTAACTCACCCAGATGTTGCATCATTTACAGTCTGTTCGCAGAAGGCTGTGCAATGATATGGAATGAGTTCAATATATAAAATCAGTAAAAAAAAACCAAAAAAAAACAAAAATGAAACATAAAAACTACATGGAAGGCAGACGTTTCATTTTGCTTGCAGACGGGACGCCGTGTTATCCAACTGCGTGTTTCAGGAACAACATGTTTCGACTTTTCATTGGATAAATCACTGCGCTGGAATTTGCCAATGGAAATGCAAGTGTCTGATGAAGAGGAGATACTGTCTGGCCATTTGTCATTGTTTTATTGATTACTGGAACTGTCTCGCCTTCCAGTCCAGTCACTGACTAAAACTTCACTGCAAAGGATCACTGAAAGTTCACAGTGTTCCTCGCACTTCTAGCTTCACGGCTGCTGAGCAAAAAAAAAGGAAATCTGGTGGAAATAAAGTACAAATCTGGTGGCTGAAGAATTATGGTTTTAATTGTCTGTTGTGTATCATCCCACTCCTCTCCAGTCTTCATATTGCACCAGTAGCTCTCAGATTATTCAACAAAGGCAAAACACCACCTGAAAAACACAAGGTTCTGTAATTGTTTTATATCAGTATTGATGCTTTGCATAACCAATATGTGCGGAGCCTTCTGTCTGCAGCTCTCTCCTCTCAGTCCAAATCAATAGACTAAGTAGAAGGACATTGTTTTATGCCAATATGGAAATGTGCAGAAAAGTAGAAACACATCCACGCACCATCCACAGTTTAAACATTTTTTTTTATAATTTTCTCTACATTTTGGCTGTCGTCCACACTTTACAAAGACCAGGGAAAATAATACTATCACACCATATTTTGCACATATCTAGAACTAGTTCATGCAGGACTAGACAGCCTAGTCCTGCATGAACTGATGAAGCCTCTTGGATAAGGGGCGAAACGTTTACAAGTCTCAGTCCAGTTGACTTGATTCAATTTCCCAGAGGTGCCTTCGAGCCGGATCAATGAGAATCTACGCAGACACATATCTGTTATTACCTTATCTCACACAGCTGTGTCTGAAACATCAGTCAGTGTATGACCTGCAGTAAATCAACATCAGCACATTTATATTGACACTGTGACTTCTATCAAACTAAACCTCTTGCATGAGTCACTGTCATCCACGTGGTTCTCAGTGTTTTTTGTCTCATGGAACCAATGATATAAAACATAACCAATGATTTAAAATGTGGCTACAAAGGCCTTTCTAGTTCAGCGATTTGACACGTGTTTATTATTATGTTTATCAGTTACTGCAGCATGTTAAACAGTCCATTCATACAGTTTCATCCCAGATTTGAAGTGGGGCCGTGACCTCAGGCACCCAGAGCCTTCAGACGTGCATGTTTGAAGAAATAAAAATGCAGCCGAAATGTCACCCTGAGTCAACGCAGCAAAATTTCACGTTGAAGAAAGAGTCTTTATTTTCCTCTCCAGCTGCGGCTGTTCTCGTTGGCAGCCTGTTTGTTCCTGAGTAGGATCCTGGCTGCAATCTGAACAGCGTCTCCAGCTCAAGTTTGAACCCCGGGCCGTGATAAATGAGCGAGAACCGCTGTAATTCAGCGTTACTCTCTGGTGGGTCCTTTGAAAAGCACTGGTACTATTTTCACCCAGACAGGCATCCAGCCTGCCCGCCCGCCTGGTTATTTGTGTCGACTCATCACGGCTTGTAATGCACAGTTCGTCTAAGGATGATTGATGGCGAGATTAATTCCGAAAAAGTAAACTAAATGTAATATATATGTATATGTATTTTCTTTTTTTTTTTACCCCGAAATTCACACACCCACATAGAAGTGGCGGTAGACTTTTGGAAAGTTTGCGACAATGATGCATTCAAAGCCCTGAGATTTGCTTGTGAGAAACCTGACATGATGTATATACTGTGTTCAAACTGTCTTGTTTAAGGTAAAGTGTAAATCTGGATCGAAACAAGGCAGCGGTGTTTATGTGAAGCATCTGTCCATTCATAGCTGTGGTCAGCCACAGCGTTCCTGCAGTAGATACCATTTTAGTCATACCTGCTCATATACGCACACTAGCCACAGCGGCAGCAGACACACACACCCAAATTATTATTCCATTTGTCCAGATGAATATACCGTTCAGCCACCCACGAAAGAGTGCAAAGTTGAAGACTGTTTATAACCTGTCCAAGGAAAGTCACAATGTCTAATCCTTTAGCGAGCGATGCTAATGGTAACCAGTTATTAGCAACGGTTCCCACGCCGATATATCAACACCGACCATGGAAGTTTCTGTTGGTTTTACAATGGATTTATGAAAATGAGATTTATATAATTATAGCTCCACCGAGGGAGCATCGGGAGGAAAAATAAATCAGGATGGTGTGATACGCCTTGAGTTTTAAGACGGTGTGGTTTTTAATTCCTAGTGTGTGGTTCGCTAATAAATGTCACAAAGGATATACTATCTGAAAGTCAATACGGTATTTTGGGGCAAATGAAATAGATTTCCAGTTTATTTTACACATTCATATGTATCAAAACATTCCTTTTTTTTTCCATCTCTTGGTCTGGATATAGTGAAGATCTGAGGAAGCCGAGTGAAGTGTAGTGAATGAGTGATCATTTTAACGACCTGATTCTGTAAAAAAAATATAAATAAAAATTGGTTTCTGTGGTATTACTAATACATTTGATTAGGATGAGTTTAGCATGAGAGGTTTGTGTGTTTGGGTGGTAGTATACACTTTCACAGCTGACGTCAGCGTTCTTTTCTGAACCTGATCTGAGTATCATAGAAATGAGGTCATCCCTCAGTGCTTTTAGAGCTTTGAAACAATCTGGAAAACAAATCAGTCGATAAATCAGTGTCTGTAATTAGTCTCAGAATTCAGTGTCTGGTCCTTTGGGAGTGACGTCTGCTGCTACTGAATGGGCTGTCATTTCTGAAGTATTTTGTTTTGGTTTTATGAGGTCAATATTTTTTCGCCGAATATTGAATAACACATTCCCATGTGCAATATTTCTGTAATAGAGCACTTTTATTTTATGTGGATTTTTTTATTAAGTAATTACAATGATGGGACGCAATTTTTTTGTCATTATTACAGAACGTTTTAATTTATTCTTTCTCTCGTGTTTGGTGTCACATAAGGGCAACGTTCAGGTACAGGGTTCAATACTGCAACATTAGCTGGAGCAAAGTGACCAAATATGTTTATGTTTAATTCATTCCCATTATGATTTATGTGGATATTCAATTAAAATATACTTGTTTTCACAGACAGACTGTGTTGTGCTTGTGTCGCTAGGCAATATAGAGCAGATACAGTGGCACTTTTAGCACCAAACTGTTATTGCACTGGTCTGCATTTCATCATTTTAATCATATGTCGGTTTGCGCTACAGGTTGAGACACATATTTCTCGATATTGAAACATTAGAGGGCAATTAAATGAAAGTCCAAAGGCAAAGACATGAATCACCTTATAATAGAAGGATAAAATCCTTCACCTTAAATTTGTGTCAGCAAAAAAAAAAATTCCTTTAATGACATTAACACTCAGACAGTCCTAGCAATAAAATGTCGCAAATTTGTGCATATAAATTGAATTGTTTAAAATTTACTACGGAATTTTTTTTTACAAAAAGATAGAAATACTTTTTAACGCGTTACAGATATTTTGAAGTTTTTCCACCATATGAAGCTTCCAGCATCAGTGTAGCTCACACCTAAATAAGACCGTGATATTGTTATGAAGTGTTCTGCTCCAGACATCTAATTACATCCATTTCAGAACACCATTCATTACATCCCCTCTGTCTTACAAAACCCAAAGTGTGCCAGATGCACTTACATGATATAACAATGTAAAGTTTCATGGTGAAATGTCCTGGAAAATGTTAAGTAGGACAATTAAGCTCTTGCGGTTGTCTCATGTTTATCCCCCCCGTTGAGCCTGTTTACAACCAAGCCTTCTTAATAGACACTGAATAATGCGGGTGTTGAAGAGTGGAACGTTTTAGAAAATTCTGATGCATTCATTGTTGTCCTCATCTGCTTTTTTTTTTTAAATTAATATAATGGCTGCAGTCATCCTCAGGACAAAAAGCCAAACCGCAGCTTCGACTCACTGATTTCATTCTGAAAACATTCAGGCTTTGCCTATAATCTCTTTGTTAAGATGACATTTAAATTAATTATCACAATGTAGACTGACATTACAAAAAGGGAGAACAATATACAACTGAAATAATCTGGTTTATAAGTGATCCATTATAAACTCTTCCCTCATTGTTTCTTTATATCGTTGATGAGAGGGTAAAACAAATATAAAAAAAAACCCATGTCATTAAGTCTGACCATTAATTACCTACATTTATGGTGACTTTCCCAACTGATTTATCACCATTTATTATACTGTCTTCGCATTTTGCATTTTCACCGAAAAGATCTAATTCAGTGATCATGTAAATGTTGGTGAAATCTCATAGCAAACAACTGAATTGAATTGAATTGAATATACCTTTATTAGTCCCGCAAGGGGAAATTTCACACACAGCAGCTAGCGTAATACAAAGAGTAGAAAAAAAGAGCAGAATGGAGACACAACAAACTGAATTCTTGCACAACATGGACCACAAAGACAGTATACATGATTGAAGTTCCAGGGATGATAACGATAACGAGGGGCTGTGAATGAGTCCTTCGGAGAGAAACAGCAGTGAAAAGTCCGCAGCCACCGTTAGCACAGCGCTCTCAACTGCTAAACATTAACAGTTGAAACGTGACCATTTTAAAACTGCAAACACAGATCACATCCGCAAATCACTCACTCAAACGCATCCCCAGTCCCCCCACCTCTCCTTCTTCAGTTCGCTGTCGCCAGTGGAAAACCAAACAAAAAACGAAAGAGTCCGGTGGAGTCAATGAGCCAGTAGTCGTACAGCTAGTACAGCTAGTACAGCCAGCACACCCATTGCAGTTCCATAGCTGTTAAGTCTCCATCACGATGGTAGA
>JAPTHA010183742.1:0-12795 GCA_029814585.1 Gymnapogon annona | reverse complement strand
CAAGGGAGGTTGGGAGGATGGGGGTTGGGGGGTTGGGGGGAGTGTCAGCCAACCACACCCATGTGCTCACCATTGTTACTTCCTCATCCAACGGTAGCGTTTCAGTTTGTCGCTCACCCACACTCTCTCTCTCTCTCTGTCTCTCTCTCTCTCATGACACGGCCTCCCTCGCTTTTCGCCGTTTGGATTCCACTTCTCTTTTTTTTTCTCTCTCTTTTTTTTTCTTCTTCTCCTTGTTCACACTGCCGAGTCTGTAGTTGATCTGACTCTCAGCGTGGCGGCTCGTCTTCCATCTCTATTTCTGTATTTCTGACACTATATTTCATGTGCCTGTGGTTTTGTGTGCGTGTTTTGCCCATCTGTCTGTCTGCCTGTCTGTCTACCTGACAGTGTGTGTGTGTATGTGTATGTGTGTGTGTGGGTCTCTCTCTTCATGTTTATACAATTTTGTCTTTGCCCAGTTTCTATCTGACACGTCCTCGTGAAGGCGCCTGAACAAACAACAAATGAGTGTCCTTGCTGTAATTGCGCATGAACGATATATATTTACACTGGTGCATTAAAACACACACACACACACACACACACACACACACACATTGCTGGAAACTTTCATAATGAGGTTTTTTTATTTATATTATATATATATATATATAGATATAGAAATATATCCTCCTTCGCATGTAGTGTTTTGTTCTGAAATGTTTAATCCTACATTAAATCCTCACCTTTCACCCAGCATTTAACGAAGCAATTTTGATTTTTTTTTTTTTTTTTTGCTATCTTTAGTGCCTACAAGAAACATATTATGTGTCTTTTTTTTTGGTAAATGCACTAAACTAAGCGAAAATAGTTGAAGTGTAATGAAGTGTACTTATGCAAGGCATTCACCAATGTATTGTATTGCTTTTGTTAAAGGCTGCAGGACCGGCGTGTGCGATTTCTGAACAACAACATCAACGAACCATGAAGTACAAACTGAATTGTCAGAGAAGACAAAGACCACGATTTATCCGCACGAGAAAAGGATGGTCTTTGTCCTGAGTGATGGGACATACTTTTGGATGAGTGTGTCCTTCAATCACATTGTTGTGCTGTGTTTATTATAAGTGGCATCTTAAGACGACGATCAGACTCCAGGCAAATGTGGACCAAATAGGATTTTTTTGTTGTTGTTGTTTTTAGGATTCACTGTTTTGATAGAGAGTCATAGTCCTGTTCTTTCTGACCGTGTCCAATGGATGTTTACAAGTCACACAGAGGAACGAGGTGTGTGTGTGTGTGTGTGTGAAACTCTATGGAATATCCATGGAGTCACATTTCCACTGGTCCCTGCAGTCAGTCTACTAGTGAATGTAACTAAACTGTCAAAGTGTGCGAAGAAACTGACAGAAATTCAATCATTAAGAAATGTATCGATAGAAAATGGAAATTAGACTCCACCCCCCTTCCAATCAAGTTGTGGTTGAAAAAGTCAACAGTTTGCGTGAACCTGGAGAAAATAACCTACTGGATGAAAAAAAAGAAGTAGGATGTACTACAAGATATGGAACCATTTATAAAGTACCTGTTTGTGGATTTTTTTTGTGCTCGTCATGCATGTGTGTGTTTTGTCTGTTGTCTCTGATCCTGTCACTGTGTGTGTTGTGAATGCCGTCTTGTAGTGTATGAATGTAACTGTAATAGTGTCTACTAAAAAAATCACATTATAAAAAAAATACAACCAACAATCTCATAAAATTTGAAGCTGCAAAGTCCAAAAACATACATTTAAGCCCATTTTAAAGACAGCCTATATGTTTTCAGTTTGTCCACTAGTTGGAATCTCCTCTTAATGTGGACACCGATGGTTCAAAGGCTCAACAGGAAGTAATGTAGCGCATTTTCTGATTTTATCCAGATTGTAGACAATGGTGTGTTTTTTTGGCGAATGTTGCTAATTTAGAAAATACATGAATAAGTACAAAATAAGAATCGAAAATAACTACGGCTTTGATAATACATTTTAGAAGACGTGGAAATTGTTCATATTGACCATTAATTATTTTTTGGTAATAGAAGAACTATGTATTTTGCGCTGCAGTAGACCATTCTGTGCATCTCTTGCGTTGGTTTGTAATAGAACCACCTCTAGTGTTTCATGTCAAGTTTCTACAGATTTATATCTCACATGGACTAGTTTTGTTTTTGTAAATTACCACTCACCCAGTTTGTTCAAATGTGCAAGAATAGCAGCTACTGAAAAGTGAAGGCAGTATAAATATTTCAGCCACATTTATTTCATCTTCCTTTTATTATTCGTTTTTTTTTTATTCTTTATTTCATCTTTATTTTTACTTCATAAACTTGAAGTGATCCATTTTTCAGAAATAAAAAAAGTCCTGCCTGAGCCACGCTCGCCTGCACCATTTACAACCTTCATCCTGTGTGTTCACGGGGACACAAATCAAACGGGAACAAAAATAATGTGTAATATTTTTGCTAAATTGACATCTGACGAAGACTTCCCTGCGTTTTACTTTAATCTTCTCCAGCATCTGCGACTACAACATCTGCAGTACGGAGTTCTAATGTGTTCAGTCTACCTTGTTATGCACACACACACACACACACACACACAACACACACACACACACGGTCAGTCATCAAACTCAATTTAATTAAAGCGGACCACATGCTCTTTAATTTCAATATGCTGTCATATCTGTCCTCATTAAGATTAACCAGTGATCTTTCATGGACTACTGTTGTTTTTATTGTGTTCTTCTTTGATCCATGGTGCAGGGCAAATTACATTCTCATTACTGACAACAGGAAAGCAGAGCCACAAAGCGAGTCACAATAACTGCCAGTGAAATCATTTGCCAAACCTGGGGTTGTTTTTAATTTCATTTATTTAGTTAAAAATTAAAACTCTAAATAACGAGAGCCGTGACAGGGTTTGCAGACACGGGAGTTAAATTTGAATCGACTCCACACTAGTGGCGCAAACCTGTTAAATTGACAAAGGAATATTATTTCACCGTATATTTGTTTTATTCAGAATAACCTTCTGGAGATAATAATAATTTTATAAAAATAAAAAGGATGCGAAAACAGTGGTGGAGTCGAGCTAATTAAAGATTCTCATTTGTTATATCTTCTGACATAATTGCACGCGGTATTTGAACTCAATTGAGATTCCTCTGAACACAACATATCAAAATGCTCACGAGGCAAGTGGAGGAAAAATGGAGGCTAGCGTACAGTATTGAGCTGTCAAACCCTTCAGTTTAGCAGATTACCATCCCTGCCTGAGCTGAAATGATGCATCAAGTGCGGGCGTTTGGTCTGAACACGGCAGTCAGCTTGACAGGAACTTAAACAATTGTTCAGTAATGAGACAAACATACCTTGGCAGCTCATGATGGAGAATACGGCGCCTAATTGAGGGGAGGCAGCTCAGTGAAACGCTGAGATTTATCTCCAGGCATTCAGCCGCCATTGAGGAAACAGAACTGGATTACAAACTTTGCAGAATATCACCCCCACTCCAATATTGTAATTAAAAATTTCCATTGTGATTAGACCTTGGAAAATGATTTGATGGAAGCGTTTTTACAGTAATTACACAATCAGTGATTGGCCACTGTAGCCATGACGACGGCATAAAGCAACATACCTTAAAAGCACAATTAGCTATTTTGGTCCGCTGTGTATGCATCTTTGACATATTATGCGTGTTTGAAGACGTGCACTCATTGACGTTGATGTAATGAATCCTTGTTGTGGAAAAAAAGCAAGAGCCGGAAAAACAGGGTGTGCGTGCGTATTAGAGGATTTGTTTACGGATATTATTAGAGCCTGGTGACTATTTGTGTATTTGTGTTTACTGCCAGGCGACAGGAACCTAAAAGAGCCATGGAAACTTTGAGGATGTTTCTGATCTCTTCACGGTACAAAGATGATACACTATTTTGAAATCCATCTAATTGTTGCATATGATCTGTATGTTCGGGTAGGTTTAAGACGACGTCAGCAGCCAGCGGGGGGAAAAAAAGCTCATAATCGATAAATACTAAAGGGAACTGAAGCCGAAAAATAAAACAATTGAAATTCTCTTTCTGCTTTGAAGTACAACAGCGAAAAGCAGAATAGAGGCAGTGGGTCTTTTGTATCGGAGCCACAGTGCGGCTCAGCCTCTGCCTTCTGTGTCTCCATCTGCGTTCCACTGCCCACTCTCACTCAGACACATTCCCTGCATGGTTTTCCCTCCTCTAGCTGATGTCGAGTGCTGAACTTCAAATCCGAGAGAAAACAGGATTAAAGAGTGGACAGAGATACGACTTTACTTCCTGAAAACACAGCCAAGCTAAAGACCATACGATAGAATCTCATTGGAGGGATTCCCTCCGACTATAGCAGGTCTAAAAAAATGAAGGGACACACCTTTGCTGATGAGGTTCATATACGTGGATACGTGACACAGGAAGAGTTTCCACTTTACACTAATGAATGGTTTATAATTGCGTCACTGTATTTTTTTCAATAAGAAGTTTTATTTCTAATACAATTGTTGGAATATCTGCTCTACTCTGTTTTTTCTACTCTTTGTATTATGCCGTTGTATCTGAAATTTCCCATTGTGGGACTATTACAGGTAGATCTGTCTATCTATCTATTTGAACATAAAATTAAAAGGAAGAAAAAAACTAAATCAACAATTTGCTTGCACGTGTTCAAAAGGAGTGGGCACAAGTCTAAACTTATTAAATCCCACCTCTTCTCCCTGCATTATGTTATATGTCTATCCTGCTCGCCTGAAATGACTACTACCACCACCATTAATAATAATAATAATCAATTTGAAATGCAAACATTATCACAAAGAAAAGGACAAAAACAGCGGTCCCGACAACAAAAAAAACAAGCACAAAAAAGGACCAACTTATACTGATCATAAATGAATAAATACACAGATATACAGTAACTGGCTGGGGACCCAGGTTCTATTCCCGGGATGAGCGTCTCATTGTGCCAGTTAAAGCCTGGTTGTGTCAGGAAGGGCATCCGATGTAAAAAAAAAAATCCTGCCAAACCAAATATAGTATGCGAAACGACTCATCATAGTATCATTAATATATTGAACCTATATAAAAGGTATGTATGTGGATGTGAACATGTGTGGGTACGTGAGTATATACACCTATATCCAGTATATGTAGGTGTGTGTGTATGTAGATAGATGTATGTATATGCTTTGCTCTGTATATTTACTTACTGTAATGCACAAATTTCCCCATGGTGGGATAAATAAAGTTCAATCTAATCTACTCTAAATTATGAAATGAAATAACGCTGTCCCGTGGCTGTCACACTCGCATCTCACCCCTGCATCCGGTAAAAATAAGACATTTACATTTGATTTTAAATTGTGTTATGTAGCGACATCTTTTTAACTTCAAACTATTTAACTTTTTAACAAACTTTTTAACCGTTTGTACAGAGCTGATTAATTTTATAATAAAAATTTTAATTGATAGCCTCTCTCTCCATCCCTAAACATGTTTTGAATATTTTGTGGTCTTTGATGATTATGGGCTTTGAACATGATTTGTGCTGTTTGGTTTTACCATGTCTGTGAATTTTGACTGCAACAAAAGTGAGTGAGTATGATCCGGATGACCTACATCAAACACTAAATGCTTTACTGGCCATTAATAAAGATACATCAGAGTTTCCGTGCATCAGCTCGTTCTTTGACGGGATCACTTGCTTATTTGTCTCTGTTCTGTTAAATCTCATCGCGTCCCTTTATCAGTCGGAGTAAAACAGGTCCCACATGACCATTTACAGGAATGATCTCATTTGTATTCTACCAAGGGAGCCTTATTGTAAAGAGTCAAACACAATATTACCAAAGCCTGAGTGTGTGACTCGTGTGCAGCGCGTCGGTCTTAGAGGAATCAATTACCAAAAATTGGATATAATATTCATAATTATGGTGTCATTAGTGTATAATCACCTGGAAATAAGAATCGCTGTGCTTTTGTCACCTTAGAATGAGCCATTAATGTCTACGAGTCCTCTTCCAATGGAGTTTTTTTAATGTATTTTTATAAAATCAATGCATCTATTGAAAGCCATTTGCATTTTTTTTTTTTACATTTTTAGTGGAAGGTGAAGAAAGTGGAAAGGTGTTTACTTGACGAGGCAAATTTCATCTTTTTCACAATTAAGATATGTTACGACATATTAATGATTGGCTGAGTGTTTAGAACAGTTTCAGTGAATGACCTGATTAGAACCCATTTCAAATACACTTCACTGGGGCCGTTTTACCATACGGTGCTCTTAGTTTGTCTGATTTTTGATGAATTAAATGGAATAGCATTTGTTTTGTGTGGAACCATTAGCGCGCTACAGCCGAAGGGTCGGCAGTTCGAATCCTGGCTCCGACTGTCCACATGTTGAAGTGTCCCTGAGCAAGTGACACTGAATCCTAAATTGCTCCCAGTGAAGCCTGGCAGCGCCTTTGCATGGCAGCAGCCGCCCACTGGTGTATGAATGTGTGTGTGAGGCCATTGTAAAGTGCTTTGGGAACAAAAGTGTAGAAAAGTGCTATATACTGTATTTTTCCAACTATGGATAAGTCGCAGTTTTTTTCATATTTTGGTCAGGAGTGCGACTTAAACTTCGGAGCGACTTATATGTAAATTGAATTCGCTGTGGCGACACCGGAAGGGAAAAATACCGAAGGAAAAACATCATCATTGTTGTGTTATTTCACGTTATTTTCACTGACAACTGTAAGAGGGCGCTCTTGGCAAAATGGAAAGGATAGGAACTGGAGTTATTGTAAGGTTGAGAATTACAAGGTGCATCTGAACGCACCATAGGGATGTGTTCGAGAGGCTACGTGTGTGGGTATGACGAGCTGGGAGAGAACAGAGGACTAATTAATGTTTTTTGGTGTAGTTACGGCCATGTGAGTTATTTTATAAAATCCGTCAAAGGCAAAGCTCTCGGTGCCTCATTGGATATGAGGACGTATAACATAACATATGAAGAGATATGTTACGTTAACAAACCAGGCACGTTCTCAGTCCGCTGTTTAGCTGAATGTGTTATGTTAGCGTTCCATATAGCTATTCAAACTGTTGTTCTCTATTCTATTTTTATTTTAAATTGCCTTTTAAGATTAAATGTCTGTTCTTGGTGTTGGATTTTATCAAATAAATTTCCCCCCAAAAATGCGACTTATATATGTTTTTTTCCTTCTTTATTATGCATTTTTTGGTTGGCGCAACACATACTCCGGAGCGACTTATAGTTCTGAAAACACTGTAAGTGCAATCCCTTTAGCATTTACCATTTACAGTCGCTAGCGCCTCAGTGATGCCAGTTCTGACTTGTGTCTATCGCCAGGTCGAACAACGAGTAGTGATGTAGTGATGGTGACTGTGCTCAAAGAACCAGGTTTAAGGTGAAAGGACCAAACAGAGACGAGGAAGAGAACTGTGAGAAGAAAAAAAAATGGCATAAAATGTCACCGTTTTAATTAAGGAAATATAGCGGCAACATTTTGACACTTTCAGTTGAATGCGAATGAGCGAGGCTTTTCTTTTCTTTTAATATTAAGCCGACGCTTTTCCTCCCTACTGGTTGTTAAGCCTTTTATATTACTACCGCAGGTCTACTGGCAAATATTCAATGCTAAAGATACACACAATGAAACATCAAAACACTTGAACGAGAAACACTAGGATGTTTCACATGGAGCACTTGATCCGAGTTCTTTCAGTTGCTTTTCAAGGTGATTGGTGAGATGCCAGAGACGCGGAATGAAACAAAATAGCGCCGGAATGAATGCGTCCTATATGCGTACAATGTCATCCCAGGCTCGTCGTAGCGCACCCGTTCGGTCCAAACCTGCTCCTTCTAGACTAACTCTCCTCTAAGTTCAAAGGGAAGATCAGAATCTCTCCGAGGCTGTGGAGCGTCTGTGAACTCCTTCCCTCTCTCAGTAACCTGCTGAGACACAGATTACAACTCACTCCACATTACACACACACACACACACACACACACACACACTCATGCATGCACGGACGCGAGTTCACATAACTTTATCCATCTTTCCCTTGGCTTGTGGAATTCCGTTATTAACCGATGGTAATAATCTATTAAAGTGAGGGATTGATTCACAGACCTGAGGGTAGGCCGGCGATTTCCACTCGGTTCTTTGATGAGGCAACCGGTGGTCAAATGAGGATGGAGGGGAAACCAGGACATCCTGATATAGACCCCCGTCTCTTACCTCCTCGTAGATGGGACTGTGAGAATCGACTGGAAGGTGGAAGAGGAAATGCTTTTTATAAATAACAAACACAAGCAGAGGTATAAACACTGAGTGCACGCCAGATACAGAGTTACGACGAGGACAAGGAACCGGATCCCGATTGGCTGATTGGGTGTTGTAGAATTTATCCCAGGGAGATATCTGTGTCCATACCTTGTGTCTGCGTTTCCTCAGGATGTGGACCGAAGGGAGGCTTGTAGTGGACGGTAGGGTAGTAATAATGGACACTTTCCTGCAACGAGTAAAAATAAGGTACTGTATTATCAGGTCAGTTGACTTTAAAATCACAAACCATCAAAAAAAATAAAAAATACATATATATATATACAGTCATTATTTCTTTTTTTCAGAAACGATATGTTCATTGGACCTTTTAACAATATCCATACAAAACACTTTGCCGTTTCGTTTACTTTACAATATATTTTAGTGCCGCATTTAATACACTGGGCATTTTTATAAAGCACCTTATGACCCGCGGGAGAAAATTTCATACACAATGTGACGTGAAGGGAGAAATCATTTAAGGCACATCATTTAAGCTTCGATCTCATCTTCATCCTCCTCAGAACTAGACGGTGACTCCGGTTGCAGACGATGAAACTTTTAAAATGTCACCGTTTTACTGTAATGAAAACCACAGCACCACGCACAACCCAATGGGGCGGAGGAAGAAATCTCGAGAGCGAATGCCTCCAAAACTTGTGCAAATAAACAAAAACTGCATCTAAAAGGTGAGACAGAATAGTAAATGGGGGGTGGGGGATAAACTGACCCTTTCAGGTATTGTATAAGGTATGGATCTCATGATAACACATGCCTCTATGGAGATTTGAGGTCTCATTATATTCCATTCTTGACAGCGCGGTGCTATCTGTTTTCTTTTACCTCACTCAACAGTTTTCTTCAAGGTTCAAATCCTCGTTGGCCTTTTTAAAGTACAAAATGATAATTTCTCCCAGATCGATGTGCAGTTTTGAATGCTAATTGTGAAATATCGATCTATGTTCCATCTGCGTGAACAGCTAAAGGTTTCATTAGTTGATGTTCCCTGTTTTGCTCGTTATGGCTGAATTCTCCACTTCCTCTTCTTGCCAGATCCCTTCAACCCCTGCATAACCTCTTCCCTCCTCTCATCTATTTACTCAACCTTTTTTTTTTTTCCTCTGTCTCTGCATATTTTCTCAATCGCCCTCCTCTTCACCACCCCCCACCCCCTCCATCCCACTCTTCTCCGCTCTCCTCCCCTCTCACATTCTCACCGCGGCATAACTCTCGTAGACGTGGCTGTCCGTTTCAGATCCGGAGTCCACGAGGAGGGTGTGCTGGGCTGCGGCGTTGATCTTCTCTTTGCTCTCGTACTTATTAGAGTTGCTTACACTTGACTGACTGGTCCTGGACGGAGAAATGACTCTTTACACTCGTGTTTCCTTCACACGTCGAATGGTTTTTACAACAATTCCCCTTAACCTCCCCCGTATCACGTCATGTGTTGTATCTGTTTATTGCGGCGTCGCGGTGCCAGTTTAATGGCGCTAATATAAATGGCTATTGACAGATGCTTGTTGTTTTTGCCTGCCTGGCTCTTTTAACAGCTGGGTCAGCCGATGGATCATGTCTCAGACTTCTCAGAGTGGATTGGATATATGTGTCTTTATTACTTCTGCTGCAGTGGCTTAACTTACGCCTCCTCTTCATTCTTCTTGCCATCCGGCCCGCTGCCTCCTTTACCCCCTGCTGGGTGAGCAGAAACAGGAGGAAGGAGGCTTAGCGTTAGGAAATTAGAACTTGACGAGAGAGGAGCCTCGTCTTATAAACGCTGAAAGTGATCGGCGCCACATTAAAAAAAAAAAAAAAAAAAAAAAGTGCAGCTGAGCATGAAAGTCAAGTATATTGTGAAAGGTCTATGTAAAAACCAGAGGGCAGGAAAAAAAAAAGGTGATGAATAAAAAAAAAGGGTGGGGGGGGTGAGATAGAAAATGAGAAAACGTGACAGTTAGAATGAAGAACAAATAGAATAAGACAGAAAGGGAAGATAGAGAAGGGATGTGAAGCTAGCAAATGAGATAAAAGATACAGATGAAACAGAGTAGTGACAGCTGTGAAGGATGAATGAGGCAGGAGGAGGTGGATGCTTAGAGAATGAGCGGGAGGAGAGGAGACAAGAGTAGACAGAACCAGGAAAGCGCCGAGATTAGAAGACGCGAGAGACAATTGCATCATGGGTTGAGTCGGTAAATCTCTTTAGAGTCGCGCTGAAGAATCGAGACGTGGCGGAGACGGACGTTGGGGAGAGGGAACACTTCCATATCACATAGATTAAAACATGATGGCTATTACCTGTCTGACCTTGGCTCTTTCTCCATTTCAGTCCAAAAAAGCAGCCCAGTGAATTTATCACCAGCAGGACTCCAAACACCGCTGTGAACGCCGCCGTCAGGTATCGCCTCAGTCCAGTCTCACCTCATTTACAGGGGAAAGAAAAAAAATATAAATCAGAAACATTAGGTTAATGCGTGACGGGCGGAAGGTAAAGGGAGAAGCAATATTGAAATATACAGAGATAAAAAAAAGTGACTGAGACAGACCCGACCACTCTCTCAATTGTCTTTATTGATTAAAGACCAGCGGAGGAGAAAAAGTATGGGTGGGAGCCATGACAACCACTACCCTCATAGAGCAAACATTAACAGCCTCGGAGGTGCATACATTAACATGATTTAGCCCGATGAAGCTAGCTGCTGTGCAAACAGCAATTTCCAACTGCCCGTAAGAGCTTTTTCTGTGAGTTGTGATAATATACTCACTTGCTGGGTATGAGTCATCGACTGGAACTTGTGTTTCTGGACTCTCTATGGAAACACAGATATTAACAGAAAGTTCAATGCACGCAGCACTGCACTTATGTTAAAGTATGAACTGTTGGAGACAGCATTATCACAAAAATGCATGCACTATTCCACCCGCTGATCATAATGATGCGACGTGAACTTTGACCCCCATTCAGTTTATCGTTTGAGGTTTGAAAGAGGTGCGCTGACAAACACTATCGGTACAACTCAACAGAGTAGACCAATATGGTTTTGAATTTGGTATTTTGCTAATGTTATTACTCAGGTTAAACAAAAGAGTGTTCATTTATTAATGAGTATGAGTACAATACTATTAAAGTATCTAGTCACTGTACAGATATGTATTTTGTTAATGACAAAAGAGTAAATACTATACTTAATAGTTATTGATACTTTTACAGAAAGAAGGTTGTGGTTCTAGATAACACAAGAAGTAGTCTGTGAAAGAGAGAACTACATTATAAGCATGATATAATGTCAGGACGTTAAGTAGAATGGAATGGTAGTTACAGCCATATGTGACTTAATGGTTTTGGGAGGCCTACCAATGTACCTATGATTTAAGTCTATACATCAAAATAGGAATACTAGTAGTTAACTGGTTATCCTGTATTCATGCATTTGTAGTCACCAGAAGTGTACTTGTGTTTTTGTTAACAGATGAGATACATTTGAGTAGTATGCTCATTGTTAGAAGCTAAAGCATGTATTTCTTGCAACTGCTGTGAAAGTAAATGTAAAATGTTTTGGAAACATTTTTTTTATTTTAGTGGGGGAGGGTGTAGTGACCTGAAAATTACAGACTATATAATTTTTTTTGTATTCATAAATTCATTATTATTATTGTTGAAAGGGTTAAAAACAATCCATGAGTATTTCAAATTACACAATTACGTACATTTGCATGTTACTACTGTGACGGTGTAATGATAGTGTAATGTACCTTTAAGAGCGGAAGAGGAAGTACTTGCGGTGATTCTGTTCTGTTTGTTCGTTTATCTGCTAAAAACCGTTATACTTGAACCGAGGGCATATTAAAAGTTGCTAAAAAGATGAACTGTGTGTTCATTCAGTTCAAGGGTGCAACACAGATAATGGAGTTTAAATCAATCAATTTGTAAATAAATAACGGCTGTTACCTAATCTATTAAAAAAAAAAGGTTGCATTATTCTGTAGTTTTAATTACTTTTTGGTTTTTAGATAAATTTACAGTTCATTTTTCATTTTATTAATGATAATAAAAAAGTGGTTTTAGCCAGGAAAAAAAACGAGCAAAAAAAAACTGGGACATAAAAGGCAATAACACATGTTCCTGTTAGAGTATTATCCAACCTACACCTACTAATATCTAAAAACTGAAGCAGTAAGACAAAGCACCTGTGATGTATATCCTGCTGCTCGGGGGATTTTGGAAAGCAATAGCCAGGATATAGCGCCTTGGCTTACAGCTGGCATGTGGGTTTGTGAAGCATTTGTGCATTTGAGACGTGGTGTATTAGGATATTACAGGCCACATTAAATAGTGGAGTGTGAACTGGAGTGAGGGGGGGGGGGGGGTTACTCCAAAATTACCCTTGGTGGTGACGGTCAGTAATGCATTA
>JAPTHA010183723.1:0-12797 GCA_029814585.1 Gymnapogon annona | reverse complement strand
AGGAAGAGCATTTCTTAGGGTCTTTTCCTTTTTTGTGAATGACTGTGATAGTGGCCTGAGAAAATGACTCTGGAAAATGTCCATCTTTTGTCTAGTTTAGTCTTGTGTTGTATTTCTAGTCTCGTCTCTATTTATATATCTTGTTCATCTAAATTGTTACTATTCCTCTTAGGAGTGATTTTGATTTTGTATTATGTTTTTTCTTTCTCTTTACAAGTGATTGGTGTGTTTCCCTCATGATGAGTGATTTTGATTTATAGCTTGATTATTCTGATTTTCCCGTTGTGGGTTTTTTTGGTTAAAAAAGACCCACAACGGGGTAGTGTTTTTGATCGTCGCTTTTTGTTAGGAATTAAAATAATTAACAATTGAATTGTTTAATTGATAAGAATAGAATGTTCCATTGACAACTTTAAATAAAACATCTTATTTTGAAAATCAGTCATTCCGCACCTGAACTCATTTGTCCAAGTACCTTCCTTACACATGCTCCCTAAACTCCTTTAGAGAGTGTGACAGGACACGGAGCTCGACAGGACAAACTCACAGGCCAAGGCACTCAACAATCTGACAAAAGGGGGAGCACACAGACTTTTAAACACAAGGGTAGCACCAGGTGAAGAGGATCAGGGCTGATTAAACATCTGGGGGATCTGGGGAGTGAAGGTAACTGAAACGAGACGAGAGAGGCTCTGAACAAACATGAAGTAACAAGACAAAACAGGAACAACTAAACACAAACTCCACTAAACCCATAAATCCTGACAGGTCCAAGGGACTGCTTAGGGAATTTGTGTGTTTTCTCAGACACATGAAAAATCTGAGGGAACAGAAAAATGAATGAAAACTGAGTGCAGTTTTCATTTTTACTGTCATAGACTTTCCCTGGCCTGAAAATGAAATGGACAACTAAGACTACATGGTCAAGGTGTTGTTGCTCCATTAATTGCATTAATTATATAGCAGGTGATAGGAAAATGTACAAGCTGGCAGTAAGCACTAGAAAATAAACTGCCAAGTAGTCTGGTTTGAAGTCACGTATGAACAGTTATAACCACATCCTGCATTTGTTTGTAAACATCAGTATGAAGACAACAAATACAGAACACAACATAGATTAAAAAAGGGACATTTGTCTCATAGGAAACGTCTCTGCTTCAATCTTCAAACTGTATATTGTTTGTACATGTATATCATCTACTGCGCCTGAGCTGGACATGTTGGAAAATCAATTACTTCAGTTCATCTTTCTTTGAACTGTTTTGCGCCTGGAGTAAACTGGTGCAAAACTGTTTAATTCCAGTGACAGACATTAGGCAGCTTTTTTTTAAAATGATGCTGAGATACAAATGGTCAAAAATAAAAAGTTATTTCATGGGTTGTGCTGTTTAGATTAGTCTAGTATAGACTTCTTTTATTTTATGTCCCAAGTGAACATACAGAGAACAGGTACAATTGATTCCTAAAGTTACTAATTTTAACAAAAAACGTAGGTTCCAAAAACACAGGAATGCAGGTACGGATTAACAACAAAAATAGACCCACATCGGAAAAATTAAACTCTTACCCAATTAAGTCAAAATCACTCCGAGGAGGAAAAAATAAGAATTTGCAGAAACGTAAGATGTCCAAACTTAAATCGCTCACTATGAGGTTAATAATTTAGAAGAAGCGTCCATGACCCACGACTAGGACAATACAACAAAATACTATGAACTATGACTATGACTTATTCTCTCAGAGGATTCACTCAGGACCAGGCACGACAAAGATCAGACATCTGTGGAAGCACGACGATCAGACACAGACTGGAATTCACAAACACTTTAAGTACACACAAGGGAACCCCGGGTGTGAGACGTTAGGAATTATTAGTGACGCGACACAGCTGGGGAAGGGAACCTGGGTGTGATGCTACAGACACATGAGGAGAGACGCAGGACCCCGACAGGAAATCACCAAAATAAAACCCCGGAAATACACAAACACCACTTGACCAAACCAAAACCTAACATTACACCCCCCCCCCCCAAGGTCCGACCTCTGACGGACCAGGATGACTTAAATGAAAATCTGAGATTAATGATTTGTCCAAAATGAAGGCAGATTTGACCCATTGTTGGTCTTCTGGCCCGTAACCCTCCCATTCAACCAAATACTGTTTTCCGCAACCTTTCTTTCTGACATTAAGAAGTTTCTTAACTGTCTAGACTGGCCCTCCATTCATCATGCGCGGAGGCGGAGGAGCCGGTGCCTCCAGAACCAGAGGGCTTTCGTGGCATGGCTTAATATTAGATACATGAAATGACCGATGGACCTTGAGAGGCCGCGGGAGCCTTAACCTGACAGCAACTGGATTGATGATTTTTGAGATAGGGAAGGGTCCCACTAACCTGGGGCCTAATTTCCGTGAAATCCCGGGAATTGGAAGGTTACTGGATGAAAGCCAAACCTTTTGTCCCCTCTGGTAATCCGGTGCCTGACTCCTCCTCCTATCAACCATCTTTTTCATAAACTCTTGATTTTGAATGAGTATTTGTCTAGTGGCTTCCCACACCCATCTACATCAGCAAATTTGAGCTCTAGCTGCAGGGACCGCCACCTCACGTTCCTCCCCCTCAAACAACGCAGGTTGGTAGCCATAAATGGCATGAAATGGAGAGATTACAGTGGCCGCCATAGGCAGCGTGTTATGAGCGTACTCGACCAAAGTGAGATGCTGTCTCCAGGACGCGGGGTTCTGGGAGACCAGGCAGCATAAGCTGGTGCTTAGCACTTGGTTCATGTGCTCGGATTGTCCATTACTCTCGGGATGATAACCTGATGAAAGACTAAATGAAGCCCTCACCAGGTTACAAAAGGCTTTCCTAAACTGTGAAACAAACTGTGTTCCACGATCAGAAACTATATCTTTGGGAAAACCATGGATTCGAAAAATATGATCACACATTAGTTGAGCGGTTCTTTTAGCTGATGGCAACTTTGGTAAAGCTATAAAGTGAACCATTTTCGAAAACCTGTCCACCACAGTAAGCACTGTGGTGTTACCTCTGGATGGGGGCAAGCCAGTCACAAAATCCATGGCAATATTGGACCATGGTCGACTAGGTACAGGTAATGCAAGGAGCAACCCCGGCCTGGCTCTGGTCGTCGACTTGGATCGAGCACACTCAGGACACACCGACACGTACTCGCACACATCTTCTTCCATCGTCAGCCACCAGTATCTCCTCCTGAGCTAAAACAAATTTCTCTTAACGCCAGGGTGACAGGAAAACCCTGCTGTGTGTGACCAGTGTATCATCTTTGACAGTATCCCGGCCGGAACGTATAACCAATTCTGGGGGACAGGTGTGAGGTGGAGGCTGCTCAGCGTTAGCCAGAACCACCTCACTTTCTATCGGCCAGCGCACCGCTCCTGCCACACAGTGACGTGGCAAAATGTGTTCAGGTTGCTTGGTCCTTGGTTCCGGATCAAACAGCCATGAAAGGGCATCCGGTTTTCCGTTTTCCGACCCTGGCCTGTAGGAAAGATGAAAATTAAAACGATTAAAGAAAAGAGCCCAGAGGTGGGAAAACTACAGCCCATTGGTCTTTTTAATCCGGCCCGCCGAAAGAACAGAATTATACAAATAATATTGTTATTGTGACTGCATTCATTTGAACTTGTCCTGTAATGACTGGTGCTGCCAGTAGGTTCCGCATTCACCTTATTACCGTATCTATCACTGCCATTATCATGTCACGTCTCAGTGTCTCTCAGCGTCGCAGTAGTTCTGTTTTTGATGGAGCCATTGCTCAATTGCTACAGGCTAACCAGAGTAAATGACACCCGACGGGAAATCCACCACAGACAACATAATGTACATTCAGACCTATGAAGGACACTATGGTTTCCATGAAAGATATTGCGGATTGGTGAGTACGGTTAAAGTATTTCAACGAGTGAGGGAGCTCAAAACAGCTCCGTGGGGATCTGGTCCGGTCTGGTTCACAGTGGTGTTCCGTGGATTCACGCGAAAGAGATTGGCACGGATTAGACACCCACGGACCGGATCCACGGACCATAGTTGCGTGCAGGTCTCGTCCATGGATGTCCGGTCCATGGGTGTCGTGGTCCGGTCCGCAGGTCTCCTGGATGCCGCGTAAATGGTCCAACAGTCAATCAAGTGGAGCGCTGACTAAAACCAAACAACATTTTTACAGATTTCGGAACTCAATGCACACATAAGGCGCACTGGGTTAAAAGGTGCAGCGTCATTTTTTGAGAAAGTTACATGCTTTTAAGTGCGCATTATAGTGCGGAAAATACAATAACACCAGATTTTGATGCACTGGCTAAAAAAGGTGTTCAACATCACTGTTCCCACTGAAAGCGAATGGAAGTATAAACATTGTCTTCTTGGGTGGATCACTTGAAAAATTAAGGATATTATTAGTCATGATGATTTTTTTTTCCGTTCATATTTAATTTTTAATATCTGAAAAATAAAAGTTGCCGAAGAACCTTTTTTAAATGTGTTTTTTTAATATGCTGGACCGGCCCATTTGTCAGTTTTTTAAAGTCAATGTGGCCCCTGAACCAAAAACTCTTCCCACCCCTGATCTAGCCTGAAGTGCATTTGCCCCCTTAAGGTATTGCAGGTTTTTGTGATCTGTCCATACTATGAATGGCTGCTGAGCTCCCTCCAGCCAATGTCTCCACTCTTCGAGTGCCAACTTAAATGCTAAGAGTTCTTCATCCCCAACATCATAATGCTTTTCGGCCGATGATAACCTTCGGGAAAAATACGCACAGAGATGGACTTTACCATCCTGAGTTTCTCTCTGTGAAAGAACACCTCCCACCCCTTCATTTGACGCATCCACCTCCACTATGAACGGGTCTGATATTATTGGACCTATAAATTGGGTGGATCTTGTCCAGTGACGTGCGGTGAAGTTGTTGTCTGGTGAGGCGCAGACTTCATCACTATCAGTTTACAAACATGTGAATCTTCAGAGTAGTTATTCAATATTTGATTGATAGTTAACGGGTTAGGTTTAAGATCTCACATCAGCTTTGATCACACACAAACTATAGCACAAAAAAACAGCACATTTCATTAAAAAAACATTACAATGGTCAGTGGACCAAACCTTTTTTACGCCACCGAATGTGTGACAATATTTTCACAGATCAGCCATTAAGTTTTGGCGGATAAAAACAAAATAAAATGATATGGAAACATATATGACCGAAGCAGAATCTGGACACGTGTCAAGTCTGAGTCACTGAAAGATGTGGCAGAGAGGATCCGGTAGATTTCAAAATAAAATAAAATATCGCACAACCACCGGATGGAAAACTCAACAGGATGTGTTTACTTCATTTGCTAACTCTAGCTTAACTGTCACTGACTGAACTGCTGGGATCACCAGCGCCCCCTACCATGAGGCAGGAGAACTGCGTGCCTCACATAGTGCCTTTAATTGCCATTTAAGTCTCGTTGCTCACCATGAGAAACACACACAGTCGTTAAAAAAACAATCAGTTAAACTATGGAAATTTAGTTCATATAGCAGGTGTGTTTGAACATTTAAATAGCAACGTTACAGAGAGACCAAGCCAGCTCCTGCCTCACTGCACATCTCCGCAGTATCTGATTTGTAAACGCGAAAATTCAGCAATTTTGATTAAAATTGACTTTAAAATGGGCCAAGTTAAATTAAAAATAAATGTACAGTACAAATAACAGGCCATTAGCCATTTATTTCTTTTTTTGGTTCTTTTTTATTTCTTTTTTTAAATATAAACATTTATTTCTTTTTTTTTTTTTCATGATGACCAGCCTCCCCTGAGGCGTCAGCTGAGGTGGCTCAGGAATTTGTTTTTGATGTCTCCCTAGGGAGGTGTATTGGGCATGTCCCTCTGGGAGGGGGCCCAGGGGGAGACCCAGGACAAAGTGGAGGGACTTTGTCTCTCAGCTGGCCTGGGAACGACTCAGGGTCCCCCCCAGAAGAACTGGAGGATGTGACTGACAATGTCCTCAGCCTCTCCCGGGGTCTGTGAGAAGCTCTCCCGGATGTGGGAGCTAAAGACTGCATAGACAGGAGATTCAGCCAGACGTTCCCAACAGACCCTCCCAACACGTTTGGGTCTGCCATGCCTCTCCAACTTCTTCCCCAGCCAACACATCTAACTCACCACCAAAATAGTGATTGGTGGACAGCTCAGCCCCTCTCTTCACCCGAGTGAAGATCAGCCGGAGGCCGGAGATCAGCTGATACGACTACAAAGTCAATCATCGACCTACAGCCTAGGCTGTCCTGGTGCCATATGCACTATTGGACACCACTGTGCTTGAACATGGCGTTCATTATGGACAAACTGAGACCAGCACAGAAGCCCAATAACGGAACACCACTCGGGTTCAGATCAAGGAGACCATTCTTCCCGATCATCCCCCTCCAAGTCTCGCTGTCGTTACCAACATGGGTGTTGAAGTCCCCCAACAGAACAATGGAGTCTCTAGTCGGGGCACTGTCCAGCACCCCTCCCAGGCACTCCAAGTAGGTCTGGTACTCTACACCACTGTTGAGCCCATAGGCAGTAACAATGGACAGAGACCTGGCTCCCACCTGAAGGCGAAGGGACACGACCCTCTCGTTCACCGGGGTAAACTCCAACATCTGGCAACTGAACTGTGGGGCAATATGCAAGCCCACACCAGCCCGCCGCCTCTCACCATAGGAAATTCAAGAATAGTGGAGAGTCCAGCCCCTCTCGAGTAGCTGGGTTCCAGAGCCCAAGCTGTGCGGGGAGGTGAGCCCCGACTATATCTAGACAGTAACTCTCAACCTCTCGCACAAGCTCAGGCTCCTTGCCCGCCAGCGAGGTGATATTCCATGTCCCAAAAACCAGCGTCCGTGGCAGCTAAGGCTCCCACCGTCGACTACTGCACAATCCACAATGCACCCGGCCCCTACGGTGGCCTTTGTGGGTGGTGGGCCTACAGGAGGTTTATATTAAGTAGCCGATGTAATTCTAAAACATTGCAGTGTGCATTTGTCAGCTTCTGCTGATAGAGTCCAGTACACTACTGCCATATAGAACCATAGACATCAAATATGAATGAAAACAAGCTCTTTTTTACAAGAGTGGGGAAACTGAATTTGTCAGACTCTCTGAACATGTCACAGGATGCACAGGCGCTTTTTATATGCATGTTTTACTGAGTTGTTTTATGTGTGCTTTTATTTTGAAGTGTTTATCGTGTGCAACATGTGCCTTTGTTTTTACTTCCTGGTTTTAATCCTCTAATGATGCACACCTGTGGCGGACTGTTTTACCTTGATTTTAACCAATAAAAATGTGCCGGGAAGGAGTCCATGGACTTTATAGGGCGAGGGGCAACTCTGTGGAGGAGCGTCAGAAAGCACCAGGGTCGAGCGAGCAGCGCAGCGGAGGACGACAGCGCAGTGGAGGACCAGGGAGCCAGAGCACGGAGATCATTGCAGCAGGTGGGCAGAGTTTCTCTGCCTTCCATATGCGTAAGGGTTGTCTGAGTGTTCTGGTGTGTTGCAATTGCCCGCTGCTGTCTGACAGAGGGGCTGCTGAGGCAAAGCAACTGCCCCTAGTCTGTCTGTTTGCCAGGGTGCTACGGGACGGAGCGACAGGGTGCGCTGCGGTCCAGTGAAGCCAGAATACGACGCTGATCACAGCAACGGGCGGGGTTCAGAGCTCCGCCCGTGCCCGCTCTGCCACTCAGGAAAGACGCTCGACCATACACACTGCTCCCCTGGGTTTTTATTTTTATTTTAATCTGGCATCATTTTAGATCATTTTGGGATCCAGAATTTTATCGCGTTTAACTTTTAGAGATTGCAATAAATTATTTTTTTAAACTTGTCTTATGGTTGTTTGGTTGTTTGCACTGCTTGCCTTGCTTCTAATTTTACATATTTATGCTTCATTTTTTTAAACAAATTTAGGAGTTCCTAGCACTCACCAAAGCTAGGTGGCGTTGTGCACTCGGTCACAATGACATAACACAAAATTAACCACCATCTGTGAAAAATCTAAAGAATTGATCATTGATTATGTTTCTGTGGTTGAAGACAGAACCATATAATCTCAACACATATCTCTTCTAAGGCAATGAGCTGTAATATGAATAAAGTACAACTCATAACTTCTGTTACCATGGCAACAGTGGCCTGAAGCCTCGATGACTGCCTATCCGACACAAGATGTAACTTGGATACCATGACTGATTGGGCACAAGCATGACTCAGTTTGTGTTCTCTGGTACAGGTGCTGTTCAATGCTGCATTAAACCAGGTAAAGACAGAGAGTGAAAAAGCTTGGGTCTCTGCAAATTAACCACCCAAATACACACTATGCCTGGCATTACTATTAGCTAATTGTAATGATAACAGTGATGCACATAGCGCACACTAGAAGCAGTGAGCTGTAATTGAAGGCACTTAGGGACCAAGTCCAGCTCTTCATCAGCACTGAGGTCAGCACTGGCAGGACAGATTATGCACAACTGGATGGTAATTAATGTTAAATTCCATTGTCTTTAAATGCAACACACTGTACCTTTAACATTCAAGTTTATCAACATTTTCTTTCACCTCAACTGTAAACTTACTAATGGTGTTACTAAATGCCTCAATTGTTCAATAACCTTATAAATGTATATAAGTGACACCAGATGTCTACAGGGTAATTGCTGGTCATTTTAAATAGATGAACACTGTTCAATGCTTGAATTCACCTCTGAAAATTCATCAACAGTCATTAATAATTCAATAATAATAACAAAGACACAAAATTGTCTTTTTTGCCTCCATCTGAGATATAGATGAGGTAACCACCACTGTGTTTTTAATAGGCTCATTAAAAAGCTCATTAAAGACATTTGCATACTGTGAGTGTGTGTTCTGCCACATCAAAGCCTCCATGACAAGTATTGTAATTGCTCATTGCTGAAAGGTCACAAATCTGATTCCTGCAAAGGCTAAGGCATGCTGACCTCACCACTACAAAAAGTACTCTTTTTAAACAGCTTCTCCAGTGATTCACAGGACCTGTTCCTGCTTCTCATGGGTTTCCTCTTATTATGCATTCAGATCAGATGCATGTTCAACTTTATGAGACAATGGGAAATTGAAATCCAGTGTTTGCATTAACGACATGGGAAATGTACCAGTACACCACAGGGGTTCAGTACTATATACCCGAGCAAGGCTTGTAGGACTTAGGAGGTCAGAGGTCAACATTGTCTCAGTGAGACGCATGCCCTTAACGGTGAATGTAACTGTAATATTGTCTAATGATATATATACACATCCACACACACACACATACATACATCCATATACTATGGTATGTATGTATTGTATATACAGTGTGTGTGTGTGTGTGTGTGTGTGTGTGAGATGGATGGTTGTGAGGGTAGTCGCCTGTTTGATACTCTCATGGACCTCTTCACCAATACAACAGATAATCACGTGAGCCACTCCGTGTTTACAGTGGAATCAGCTGAAGGAATAAACGGCGTCGGAAGAGAGGATGCAGGGCTGGAGCGGCAGCATCCTGTTGTTAACGGACAACACACTGGACTCTGTCGTTTTTTTGGTTGGTTTTCTACTGGTGGGAGCGGACCGAAGCATGAGGGAGAGTGGTGAAGTTTTGGCACTGGTGATGTTTGTGAGAGATTGTGTAACGGTCATCTGTGAAGGAGCACTGGACCGAAGACGTTCAACTATTAGTGAATAGCTGTTAGCGGTCGACACTACGGTGGCCTGCGAGGACTTTCACACCACTATCTCTCAGCTCCAGATGACATATCCGCATTCCCCCATTATCATCTCTGGGGACATCAATTCATGTATACTGTCTATTTTGTATTAGAATTCAATTGATGTGTTTTTTTACTCTTTGTATTCTGCTGCTGTAACTTTGAAATTTCCTCGAATGGGACAATTAAAGGAATCTATCTATCTATCTATGTATCTATCTATTAGTTCCACTTATGACAATATGATGTATTCTAGTGAGATTAAATGTAACAGAGGCTCATTCTATATAGTCCATCTCCTTATTTCACAACAAAATGCTTGGCTTTGGTAGACATGTGACTCATCCAGATCTGTCAAACATTTCAGCATCAAAAACAAAGTTCAATAGTTTGGTGTGAGCAACTGAAGTGATGATCGTCACAGTAACTTTTTAACTCGTCAATGGTGTGATAAATTCTCTGAGACAGGGAAGGTCGTAATCAGAGAGGTGATGAAGTTCATGGATGATTTATGAATTTACAACACACTATGACTACTCATTAACCCATGAGAAACACTTTCCTGCCTTCGTAGTATCTGCAGTCATGTGACCTGAAGCATTTATAAGGATGTTTGTGGACAGAGCTGAGGCAGACTTTGGTGCTGAGCAGCTGCTGAGAACATCCATTAGAAGAAACGACCTGCTGTCACCATGACAACCACACTCGCTGCTATCGCTCTCATGGTCCTGGCTGTCGGCTGGACCTCCGAGGCAGTTCAAGTGGAGGTATCTTCTGTGGAGGAGACTGCGCTCCTTGTAGGAAGAACACATACATTGGTATGATGCAGGCTCTAGTAATTACTACTTCTCTTCAAGGTGGGTGGACTGTCTTTCTCTCTGGAGGCCGTGAGGAGACTCCAGGAGCTGACAGACAACAGTGTTCAAGCAGCCAAACAAAACCCACGTCTCAGGACCAGCGCATCGTCCATCTGTGCAGACCCCATGCTCCCGCAGGAGTTCCTTCCACTGTGCAGACAGCGAGGAGCTTCTTCATCACTGGCGAGTCTTGGTGAGGCTGATGCATATTGACAGGGGTCAAGGTTCAGGACGTAGAGCCAATCACCCAAGGGTTGGTGGTTCATCCTGTTCATGTGTTGTTGTGTCCTTGGGCAAGACATTTCACCCACCTCACCTTCAGTGCCCTCACACTAGTGTAGGAATGCATGTGAATGTTTGGTGGTGGTCGGAGGGGGGTATGTTGGCGGGCCACTTCCGTCAGTGTTCCTAACAGCTTTTTAAAAAATTAAAAGGCTGCAGTGTGAGTGGTGTGATGGAACAGTGTAGCTAATTTGTGTTTCCTGTTTGTGTAGCGATGGTTCCTCTGGACGTCTGTGAGATCTGTGCCTTCGCTGCCTGCTCTGGCTGCTAAAGAAACTCAACAAGACACAAACATCTTGCCCAGCTTCAGACTTGTGATTGTTTTCATAAATAATATTTCAAGGAATTTCTAAAATCATGTCCTTTCAAATAATGAGCAGTCAAATTGTATTCTATGACTCATATTCACACTTGTGGAGTGTAATTTCTGAATCAAAAGTGGCCCAAAAAGGACAACGCAAGATATTTTTTTTCCTCAAACTGTTACTCTCTAGCATATTTACAACTTATGCTTCTCCTGACAGTTACATACTGGGATAAAAAAATGTTACATCTTCCCAAGTTTTGTATACATATTTAAAGGTGCATGTTTCTTCTTTTTTTTATCTATATGGTTTTGAATAAAAGCACTCACTAATAGACAACATGTTTCTTTTCTTCAAGTACTGTTAATTCTTCACGTTGGCCAAAAGGATGAGAAAAGGAGTGAATTAAAGCCCTTAATTGGACAGACAACCATCGGAATAATTAGATATTTACATAAAGCTGTGTTTATGCTGTAAAATTGGATGGAGAGATTCACTACAAGGTGTCTTTTTTGTTGCAAATGAACTATTGGGTTGAAAAAAGCTTAAAGTTTGAGTGTATAGTATTTAGTGACATGTAGTGTTGAAATTGCAGATTACATCCTCTTCTCTCCACCTTGTTGATGATTTGTTGTGTACCTTCAGGGATTTATAATCAGATATTGTAGAGCTGCCAAGAAGTCGTAAGTAAGGACGAGAGGAAACGTAATTCAGTTTTGAAGTACATGGTTGAATGGAACCCCTCCTTTGTAGGTTTAACCTGGTCATTATTCCATGTTAATGAAAATACTTTTACACAACTACCCAATAATTAAGACATGATTCCGAATATTAGATTCCATTTAACCCAAAACCCAGAGCAGTCTTTTATGGTGTTGTCCAAATGAGTTTAGCTCTACCTTTGATCATTATCAAGTGATTTATCATCATATTATTATAATATCTGAATTTGACATTATTTCATTCATAAATATTCATCCACTATCATTGATCCATCTCAATGGGTTTATGTATAGATGATGATTTCCCATCATTATTTTTCCATATCTTTTTACTGGCTTTTGATTGTGTGTCTGTTTTTATACACTCAAGTAGTAGCAGGGCCCATTTAGAAAAAAAAAAAAAAAAAAGACCCCATATCCTTGTTGTTCAGTGTGTTCCAGTTGATGTTCAACATCCCAAATCTCTTAACGATGTACATTCTGAGTGGCTTATTCAGTAAAAACCTGTCAAACCTCAGTTACTCTCATTGGCTTTTTTCTGTAATTCCTCCTGTTTGACCATAAAATACACAGTAAAACAAATGCACAGAAAAAAACCCACACACACCTTTTATGACACTGAAATACACCATAATTCACAGCAGAATGTCAACTATTTACACAGCAAAGGGTAAAGGGACTCAAATACCTTTATGAGTTGCATATGTCTCCATGTCAGCCTCAGAAATGTATGGCTCTTGCTCAATATTTTTAAATATTTACATTTGCAAATAATAATTAATGAATTCCCCTGAAAAAACAATAGAGGGGACCTAAAGTCAAAATGATGGATGGGTTTTG
>JAPTHA010183654.1:0-12808 GCA_029814585.1 Gymnapogon annona | reverse complement strand
TGTCATATTGTCTGCAAGGATCCAATGTGGTCTACAGGGTCTGCAAGGATCCAATGTGGTCTACAGGGTCTGCAAGGGTCCAATGTGGTCTACAGGGTCTGCAAGGGTCCAATGTGGTCTACAGGGTCTGCAAGTATCCAATGTGGTCTACAGGTCAACATGAACAGTGTGTGTACCTGTCTTGTTAGGTACCATGAAGTACAGTGATTTTACTATTGTAAGTACTAATTTCAAGGGGCCCCAAGACCATGGTGTGTGTGTGTGTGTGTGTGTGCAGACTGCTGTACTGCTCCTCTGTGCTCGGTTTCACCGCTACCCTCCTCGGTCCCTCCTCTCCTTGCGCGTGTATGTGTGTATATGCGTGTGTGTGTCTGACGTAGCTCTCAGCGTGTCCCGCCGGGGGAGGGGAAGGGCGGTGCTGCTGCTGCTGCTGACTATATTGCGGAGAGCCTGTGAGCGGTCTGCCCCTCTTTGCTCTGAGTTTCGTCGAGTGTTCGCCGCCGCCGCAAAGTGATCCGGGCCCCGGGGAGACAGACATGGCTGGATATTTGAAAGTCCTCAGCTCCATTTCGAGGTCGGCCGGCGCTGCCTTCTCCAGAAACCCGGCGGTACTGGCTCCGGCCGCCAACTGCCAGACTTTGCAACAAAGAAACTGTGAGTGACGGACATGATGACGATAATAATAATAATAATAAATAGGAATGATGCTAAAACGAGGCCACCCTCTGCATCATTTCACGATTTCGCCGTCCGTTTGCGGCAGCGCGTGACGCTCTTTGTTGTTCCCCGGGTAACGTGGCGGCATTGGTAGCATCTGTCCGCGGAGCGTGTAGCGCGCGATGCTAACGCGGCTATGCTAGCCGAGTCGCGGCCGACCGGGATGCTGTCGATGCCGTTAACCCGCTCCGGAGATGCGACGATGCTCCAAAAGCCCCAGAGCGTCGTTTTCAATGTCTTAACGTTACCGGCAGAGTGCGGGTCCGTTACGTAATACGCAAGGGAGGGGGGGGGGATGTTTCAGACGAGGGGCCGCGGATCGGTACAGAGCCACCGACTGACTTGACCGACCGGCGGCTGGTCCGCGGATTCCGTCTTTGTCTTCGCTCATCCAAAGTTTTGACGAATAGTTTAACGAAAAATCTAACGCCACGGTGTGCCAGTCGTTTTAACGAACGAATAACCCCCCTCCATCATCCTCAAACCGGGATAACACGGGTTTAGAGTCCCCGTTAAAGTAACAACGAAGTCAAAAGATAAATCAACGGAAGAAGCCGGTCGGTGTTTTTTTTTGTGGAGCGTCATTCATAATGGAAAGACAAGGAGGGGGGAAAAAACGCCGGTCGGAGGGGAGAGCTCGTATACGGGCATCGCCGGTTGAAAATCGGTTCTAACAACTCGCGCGGGTCGTAACCGGGTCGCCTTTGTCTCAACGGTGCATCTCGTTAAGAGTGACACGGACTTGGCAAACTTTCTCTCTTCCCAAGGTCAGTCACCGAATACGAGCCTCCGCTACGGAGAGCAATGGCCGCCGCCGTTAGCAGTGTGTCCTACATAGTGTTTCCACCGGAGCTCAGATCACCGTTAAATGCTGCACGTTGGACCACTCCTCACCCTGAGTCTTATTTACAATAAATACAGAAATAATCATCATCATAGAATTGTTGTTTGCAGAATGGAAACAGATCCTGCAGCCAAAAAGGAGACTTTGTGCTAAAATTAGTTTATTTTTCTGACTGGGATTTTTTTTTTCTTTTTTTTTTGGGGGGGGGGGGAGAGTGATCCAGAATGGTCACGTGGTCTCTGCAGCTATTCCCATACTTAAATAGAGATTAGAGATTCCTTTTAATTGTCCCACTAGGAGAAATTTCACATTACAGCAGCAATTGAATTCGACAACAGTTGAATTCTTGTACAACATAGACAGTATACATGATTCAAGTCCCAGAGATGATAATGAGGGGCTCAACACAGAGTTAAACACAGCAGGAATTTAATACCCAGGACTCAGGAGTTTGTAGATACACGTCTCCTTTTTGCCAGCTCGCCTGCACTGTTGACAAAGCAGTAAGTCAGATGAAGGGCACTTTGACACACCCCCACCTCCCCCCGCCTCACCTCCAGGAGTCACGGGTGTGATTGAATCAACCTGTCCTTTTAGGTTTTAAGAATGTATATATATCTGTCAGGAATTAGTTAAGCGTTAACCTCAGTTCATTTCTGGCGTGTCGCCGATTTAATGGAATATTTGAGTTTCTCGTTTAAAAAAACAAACCAAAAAAACTAGTTAAGAAGTTCCCGGGAAACTTTTTAAAACGCGTCATAGCTGCTTGCACTTACTTGTTGTTTTAAACGTCAGATTTTCCTCCTGTACTTGATTTTAAGTCTCATAAAAAAAGCCGCCAACGTAGTGTTTGTTGGTTGGAGCGACTAAGGTCCAGTGTGCCAAAAAACTCTATGTACATGTACTCTATGTGCATTCTTCACAACTTCCTGCCAATGTATGGTTGGAGCGGGTGGTGGTTGGTCTGCAGTGTGTTGTTGAACTATACTGTTGATTTGGTGAAAGTCATTACTCGGTAGGTAGGATTATGGAGATGAAATTTGAAGCCGATCTGAAAGTGAACTGGACAAGAGTCAGGCAGAGGTGAACTAGTGTATTTACTGTCTCTAGCCGCCTGTCCTGTAATCTATACCACACGGTTAATGTTAAACACAGCTCTCTGTTCGAGACTGATAATGGACCTCACAAAAGTGGTGACTTGTGGTATTTAAAGCTACTCTCTACTGAAGGTTGATAGTAAATGCTGAGTCAGGTGGGTTTTGGTCTTGTTTATACAGTCGTTGATTGGATATACGGGTGGAAAAGGAGGGGTGGATTTGTCAGTCATGATTTGGAGCAGGAACATGCAGATGAATCATGTTTAACTGAATTAGAACTGACACTGATGGGTAAAATAAGTACTACTTTTTTTAAAAAAAACAAAAACTAAGTGGTGAATTTTATAAATTAGTGTCTGAAATAACTAATACACAAACTGAACATTTTTGTCATGAAGTAAAGAATCTGAAACTTCATGTGATGATTGTATAAACTAAGTGATTGTAGGTGCTGGTTTGTTCAGTCCTGCAGGTCACATGACATTATCTGTGTGCCAGTCAAGTTCCACTAATACTGATAGTACACAACATCCCATTGATGATTGTTTGTTGGTCTGTCAGGCAGGTTGTTCTTTGTGTTGTATCATGTTTGTTTGTGTTTTTTTGGTTGACATGGCAAACGACGCAGAGAAATTCAATATTCTTGTTATTTGGTATCCATTAAAATGCTTTCTGGACAATGAATGTTCATAATGTCACATTATTAGAGCTTTGAAACTCAAGTTGAATCCAAAGTCACAGCAGAATTTGTGACGTTTATCTATTTTGTGTTGGTAAACTGCTCTGATAATTTGAACTAGGGGAAAATACAATAATGTGAATCCATTCATCCTACTGCTTTATTGGTATTTCCTTGATGTTCAGATGTACAGAGTACAACCTGGCTCTGTGTGTGTGTTTGTTTGTGCTCCTCCTTGTTAGTTGCATGTATTCAAATGACGATGAGGCAGGGAAGCCCACATGACTGTTTCAGCGCGCCCTTCAGCGTCCAGTTTGTTGATACGCTCTATGGTTACGTAACCTGCTCAGCTCTCTCCCCAGGTCCCCTCCCCCTGCATGTGAGAGTAGAGGCCCCGTTTTAGCAATGAGGGTTTATAATAGCTGAGGGACTAGACGATGATATTCATCTAATCTAATCCCCTGTTGGCAAATCAGTAGGGTCCTCATTTGCATCAGACTTCTGTGCAGACCATGAGACCAGTTCTGCAGGGTTTTTGGTTTTTTTTGGGCGAGATGTAACATTTGTTTGTTGGTGCGCTTTTATTTATTTTTTAAAACTTTTTTTGCACTTCATTTTCGAGCCTGACAAAACATCTCAAAACAGCATTAAAGTGTCATGTTCACTGGTTTATATTTCCTCTTCCAAGTCATCCGTGGGGTCAAATGTAAAATAAAACTGCCGACAACATGATCGTGTCGCTCGTCTCACCTGATGTGATCCGCGCCAAGATAGAGGTTTCCTTATCGAGACTCTATCCAGCAGCCGCAGCTAGATTGGATTACGGCTCGGGTCGCTTGTGCACCGAAGCCCAATCAATAACCAAATGGGCTTTTGCAGAAAATGTGAAAATAGCCATTAGTTTGCAGGTGCCAGTCCCTATTGTACTCTCTGAGTTCTTTTTGTTGTTTCTTCCTATCTGTATGATAGCGTAGCGTAAAGGTCACAACTGCCTCTGCTGAGTTTATTTTCAGAGCCATCACAGTCAGTATGTATCTGCAGCTGGTAGGGCTCATGTATCTGGGAGCAGCAGAGGGCTGGTCTAACAGGTGTGACCAAGGCTTCATTATTGCCCAACACTTTTGGACGTCTTCACGTGGCGTCTCGCCGTTTGCTCAAAAGTAAAAGGTCTTGTGCATATCTAAGGTTTAGCTGTATAAACACTTGAGCTCGCGCTACTTCTGTTGCACGTGCATAATTCTGGGAAGGCTTTTCGAGCCGCGGGGGAGCGTTGACTTGGCTGGGAAAGTCAGAGTCACTTGATCCTCTGCACCTCCCCCCCTGTACTGGCTCTATTCACTCAAACGCTCCTGCTGGCAGAACTCTCACGCGCTTAGCGGAGTGAGTCCAGATATGATTAGAGTTACTCATCTGTGTAGAACCAACTGGAAAAGAAGAGGAAGAAGAAGGCGAAGAGAATTTAAACTGAAAACACCGGTGCTCACGTGTTCTCCTTCCACATAATTGGCACCGTAGCGCCGGTGTAATTGTTCGATTCATCCGTGACTTGAATTGAGTCGTTGGTGTTCTTATTCAATGTTTTTTCAGAGCTAAGTGAGAGTAAGGAACAGGGGCTTCAACAAATTATTCATAAGCACCTTTCTATAAGAGCTCCTCTGTTGTGGCGTTAATTATTTAGTCTGTAAAAAGCTAAAGTTACCCAAGACATTGAGCCGCTGAGCATTAATTTACTTCTCGCAACGAGGTTACACGAGGACAAAGCAAGCGAATGAGGAAAAAAAAAGTGTTTTGCTCAAAGTAACTGTTGATAGAAGTGGTCGCAACTGATGGTTGGTTAATTACTTGTGTGTCAGATGGAATTGAAAGGTTACAACAGTTATAGGAGCGTCTGAGGCACAGATGTTCTCAGAGGAAATGTGGAAAATGCTGACGTCTGCCCTCTGCAGATGACCTCAAAACAGGATCCCACCCCCCAAGCCACGTCACTTCCTGTCTTCAGTACGGCTGCTGCTGCTATCTTTGAGTTTTGTGAATGAAAAGCAGGTTTTCATGAACTCTTCTCTTTTTTTTTTTTATTGACAGATGCCGACAAACGCATCAAAGTTGCCCAGCCGGTGGTGGAGATGGATGGAGATGAGATGACCCGTATCATCTGGGAGTTCATCAAAGAAAAGGTGATGGTGGCATCCGGGGACTGAGGGGTAAACGTAGGAGTGGTGTGTGTGTGTGTGTCTCTCAGAGGAGTTGGAACATGCCGTCTGACCCGACTATTTTTATATCACACACTGACATGTGGATACAAGGGGAGGGAAGAGCAGAGCAACGTGGAACATGGCTGAAAGATGATGCGTATGATATGTGGAGGAGGGGCTTTGTGATGTTGCATCCAGTCACTGGCTGACTGCCTCAGGAGTGAACAGATGGTGTAGTAAGGGCAGGGCAAAAAAAGTGTGGAGAGAAATGAGCTCAAAGCCTTGAAGGTTTTAGAGAACGTAATAGATGACCTTTCATTTTCACCTGTTGATGCTTTCTGATTATTTGTTTATCGCAATGTAGGCTTAAATGCAACAATTGATAATGATATATATGATTATAATTCATTACATTTATATAGAGCTTTTCAAGAATCCAAATACTCACAAAGAAATGGGGTAGAAACATGGGGGGGGCGCGAGGGAGAGATAACAGGGTACTGTGCAAAGTGGTGGAGTGCAATACAGGAGGGTAGGTATGAACAAACCAAAAAACACAAAGGACACGACAACAAATGTAGATTTGTGGCGCCAGTTTTCTGTGTTGACCCCCCCCCCCCAAAAAAAAGTTTTTTACAGTTGGATTCCTTCCTGCACAGACCGTATTGAAAGGTATTCAGTTTGCGCTCATAAGAAGCTTTGAGGCGTTTAATGTGGTGCTGTAGTTGGAGAAGGCAAAGGTGCCAGTTCTATTCTTGTGCTGCCTTTCAGCTCATCCTGAACAACGTCGATGTTGAGCTCAAGTATTATGACCTGGGTCTGCCGTACCGTGACCAGACCGACGACCAGGTCACCATCGACTCTGCCCTGGCTACAAAGAAGTACAGCGTTGCGGTTAAATGCGCCACCATCACTCCCGACGAAGCCAGAGTAGAAGGTCAGTAGCGGAGCTTCCATGTCTTTCTTAAAGGACTCGCATGTTGGCGACTGCTCTTATTTGCTCTCTGCATTTGAGTTTGATGAGATGAAGATTGGTGCTGCTGGAAGCAGTTGCCTGGCAACAAAGCGTGACATCAGGAAGTTGCCACTTTCATCCAAGAAGTGTTTCAGCACACACACCATTCTCAGCAGTGAAGTGGTGGATTTTTACCCCAGCCTTTTGAGCATGTTTAGATATTGTGACATAACCCACTAATTTCTGATCTCCAGAGGGCATCGTATAAATACACAACTCAATATACAGCATGTGCTCAGTTCTAAAAAACACAGGACACCATGACATGTACTGATGAAATGAATATAAAAAGTTTGAAGCATTGTTGTCCGATCCTGAAAACACTCTCAGAAGTATGGAGACGGACGTTCAATTCCCGGGGTGTGGGTCCTTTGGGGAAGACTCGTCACGCTGCTGCCTACAACTGTAGTTTCAATGTCTCATTGTGCCGGTCCCAAGCCCGAATAAATACAAGGGTTGTGTCAGGAAGGGCATCTGGCATAAGAAAATCCTGCCAAATATGTGAATTGAATTCACTGTGGTTACCCTGGAAGGGAAAAAGCCGAAAGAACTCATCCTATATATTTTTATATATTCACACACACACCACTGCTGGAGCTGTGACTGAATGTGGATGAAGCATGCACTGTAACTTTCTGTGTATTTTTGTTCAGAGTTTGGCCTGAAGAAAATGTGGAAGAGTCCCAATGGAACCATCAGGAACATCCTCGGCGGCACCGTCTTCCGTGAGCCAATCATCTGCAAGAACATTCCCAGGCTTGTTCCAGGCTGGACACAGCCAATCACCATCGGCAGACATGCCTTCGGCGACCAGGTGAGTAGCTTAAGTGGTGAAGGAATTTAATTAAAAGTCGGTCACATCAAGCCTGGTAATTAGAAGATGGATCTCAAGTTTCTTTCTCCTGGTGACACGCACTGCTTTTTCTTTTTTTTTTTTCCCTTCAGTACAGAGCAACAGACTTTGTTGTGGACCAGCCGGGCAAATTCAAGATCATCTTCTCACCCACTGATGGTAGCGCAGGAAAGGAATGGGAAGTGTATGACTTTCCTGCTGGTGGTTGTGGAATGGGCATGTACAACACAGATGAGGTGGGTATAGTCTATGTACCTGTACATAAAGAGTTACTTATGTATTAGTTTTCCCTTTTTCACGTTTTGAGTCATAAGTGTAACGTGCATTATTTTTTTTTTTTTTACATATTCGCTGATTACATTTGGTAAATTTTTTTGCTGCTGTCAAAGTTTGATAGGCTACTTATTAAGTATCAGGTAAAGCAAATTGGAGAACCTGATCATTGTTTAACCCTGAACACGATGAGCATATGATGCGAGTAAACTCTACCTTTGACACTTACCATAGTTGTAAACTGACCTTATTACAACCTGCCCCGCTACTGTTGTGTTTACCTGCATCACCATGGCTTTGTTTGATTTAACAACATCAGAGGTCATTCCTGATGACTTTGAATTTGTCAAGGGGAAGGTTGTTAACCCCGCTCTGCTGATAAATCCTCCACTCGTCACAAACCGTTGGCTTTTCTCTTTTTTTTTCTTTTTTTTTCCCCCCACCAGTCCATTACAGGGTTTGCACACAGCTGCTTCCAGTACGCCATTGGCAAGGGCTGGCCACTTTACATGAGCACAAAGAACACCATTCTTAAAGCCTATGACGGCAGATTTAAAGACATCTTCCAGGACATCTTTGAGAAGTTAGTGTCATCCTCATTGATTTGATTGATTTGTTGCCCTTTCAGTTTTTATTTGCCAAATCAATTGAGACGAGACATCTGTTTTTTACAGACATGCAGGTTTATGTTTTTGATTTTTTTTGGTCACTAATACAATATTTGTTAGACTTTTATTGATTATTAAATATTTGTTTTGCACAGGCACTACAAGCCAGAATTTGACAAACTCAAGATCTGGTATGAGCACAGACTTATCGACGACATGGTCGCCCAAGTGCTGAAGTCATCTGGAGCCTTTGTCTGGGCTTGTAAGAACTATGACGGAGATGTCCAGTCTGATATTCTTGCACAGGGTAAGACGGACTAAACCATTTATGAAGACGTGTTATAATAATAAGACAAAATGTCTTCCCTTTTGTAAAGAACATTTTATTTTAGAGATGACTTGATCCGTCTGTGCTTCCTGTTTAAGGTTTCGGTTCTCTGGGTCTGATGACGTCCGTTCTCGTGTGTCCCGATGGCAAGACTATTGAAGCTGAGGCTGCCCACGGCACCGTGACCAGGCACTACCGCGAGCACCAAAAGGTGACTGTCCTCCTGTCCTTATCTGCACCATTGATCCAGATTTGAACCCATTTCAAATGGTGTAACAGAATGTATATAAAGGCAAACATGGTCCCGCTCCCACTGTTGACCGTGGAGCTCTACTGCCATCATGTGGCGATGCACAAGATTGACATTTCTGTTTAGACACGTACATCCAGAACGGAAATAGTCAATGTTGAAACTACAATCGCTGCTTTTCTGCTTGACTTTCAGGGAAGGCCAACCAGCACCAACCCTATTGCCAGCATTTTTGCCTGGACCAGAGGCCTGGAGCACCGTGGAAAACTTGATGGCAACCCTGACCTCATCAAGTAAGAGACGTGTAATGGTGTAGTAGGACTGTACATTTGACCAAAACACCTTCATAAGTAGTTTCAGTCAGTCTCTAACTAATATTTCCCCAATGTAACGTGTATGACCATTTGACCACAGAGATGTAAACTGAACAATTTTGTTTGGTATCCAGAGTTTTTTCCTCTGAAAGAACCAAAAATAAATTTAACTCCTCGAATTTTTTTTTTTTTTTGTGATTTGTGAAGTCTTTTTTTTTTTTTTTTTGCCAAGTAGCCTGGCTTGAAATAAAATGGACTGTAATGTGCAATTGTAGAATATGTTTTGCATTCATTATATTGCTTTCATATGTCAGTGTTTATTGATCACAGACTGTTTAAAATTTAAAAAATTTTTTCTGTCAGTTTCAGTCTTTGTGCACTCAATGTATTGTGTAGTTTTATTTCATGATTTCGACTTTTACCTGCAAATGGACCTGCCTGTAGTTCAACTCCCCTGACAAATGAGAGCCGCGCTGCCCTTGTCCCGAGACGCGGCTTCGCTAATGTCTCTTTGTTTATCTGCAGGTTCTCCCAGACTCTGGAGAGGGTGTGTGTCGAGACTGTAGAGAGCGGCACAATGACCAAGGACCTCGCAGGCTGCATCCACGGCCTGTCCAAGTAAGACACTTGATATTAGACATTACCAGAACTGTACTCCTTATATCAATTATACTTTGTGTTGACGGAGCATTGACTCGTCCATAACACTTGATATTGAGGGAATAAACTTCTTGTCTGTGTAGTTTTATAATGGTCGCAGAAATGACTGTCCTTATTGCAGGTGCTAATAAGCCCATATTTTGTTAAATGTTAATAAATGGTGTGTTTTTGCTGACCTAATGACTAAAAATGTATCTTCGTGGACGAAGATGCAGATGAAAGATTTCTAAACACTTAGAACAAAAAGGCACAAGCCTCCTACAGGGTTAAAATGAGACAGTGTCGCACATTGCCGCGTGCACATTTTGCTTACCTGTTACAGCTTCAACACGTCTTGCCTTTTTTTCTTTTAAAATCTGTACTACGGGACATTTATCTCACAGCAGCCACTGATTGGATGTTATTTTTGTCACTGAAGACACCACAGTCTGGAAACGAGCTGCACTTAAATAGGATGGTAGCCATTTCTTAAGGATACTGTCTTAAGTGTATCAAGTCCCAGTTCATTTGTTTGAATTATGCAGTTCTTTTTAATAAACCATCCACAGTAACGAATAACAACGCGAAGATTAAAAACATTTCTGGTTGCATTGAGCTGGGTTTTGTGGTTCTTTGCTGGAGTATCGAACTTTTCTGATCTGTTCCGTCTTGTTTTACCTTCTCAGTGTCAAGCTGAACGAGCACTACGTCAATACCACAGACTTCCTTGACGCCATCAAGACAAATCTGGATAAAGCCCTCGGCAAGTGAAGGACTTGAAAGAATAGAGTTAGCCCGGAGACAGCAATGTCACTCTTTATGTTTTTGTACCTCATTTTTAACTTAAAAGGTCAATAAATCACTTGCATTTCATCTGAAGGAGAATCTGTACTGTCTATAGGTTTATGTAGTGTTCAATTAGGTTATTACACGGTTGAGAGCTGTTCTTCACCCTGACTCCTCCCTAACTACCTGTCCTGTTATTTGCAAGGTTTTATTTTTGTAATGTGAAGTACTGTACTGAATACTGTGTAATGCCTTGGGCAAGACTGAAGCCTGTGTCAAACATACTTGCCAATAAATCCCTGGTTTGACCCACTGTTGTTAATCCTGGATTGAATAAAAATCAGCCGTTTTTATTTTTTTTAAAGGTAAATAAATTTATTATCTTACAGTATTGTCTGGTACACAACATGTACATACATTTTTCTATCCACATTATCTCCACACTAATGACTACATACACAAAGCCACTTAAGATGAACGTCCTCCCCTTTTTTGTTTCATCACTACAACAGTGACGGCATGAACACAGAAGCTGAAGTACTCACAAAAATGAGCATTTTTATTTTAAATGCGCTTATATCAACATTGCAAATGGATACCTTGTATGCAGGTTACAAGTTTTGAAAAGCCTAAGCACTGGGAAACTGAATATATTGAGAATTTCCCAAATCATTTTCCACGAGGTCCATGGCCCTGTCACATGTTGGGAGGTTGTCGTTCATCACTTGAGACCAGTGTACAGCATGATGGATGGCATGCTCTCGCAGACACACTGGGGCACTTAATATTTCTGTCCGAGTTTTTGGGACTATTCTTGTTGATTCATCCATTAAAAAAACAAAACTGCAATACAAATGCAGGGTTTGCATTGCGTTTGAAAAATGCTGCAGTCCTGACTCGGGAAGGCCTGGATGTGTGTGTGTGTGTGGGGGGGGGGGCGGAGTTAAAGGAGCCTCCGGGGATATTTTTTTCTTTCCTCTTAACTTGTTTCGCTGACGAGAGCAAAACCGCCGCTCACACACACACACACACACACACACACACACACACACGTACACGTACACGTACACACATACAAGTACACGCACACGTAGACACGCACACACACACGCACACACATACACATACACGCACGTACACACTAACACACGTATACGCCCACACACACGTACACGCACGTACACATTCACACATGTACACACACACGCACACACACACGTACACACACGCATACACACACGTACACACACGTACACAGTCACACACGTACACACAAACACATGTACACACACGGACACGCACACACACACGTACACACACGCATACACACACGTACACACACGTACACATTCACACACGTACACACAAACACATGTACACACACGTACACGCACACACACACGTACACACACGCATACACACACGTACACGTACACACGTACACATACACACACGTACACATACACACGTACACATACACACACGTACACATACACACACGTACATGTACAAACACGTACACACACGTACAAGTACACACACGTACACACACACGTACATGCACACACACACACGTACACAGATAGAAGTACACACACACACGTACACACACGTACACACACACATGTACACACACGCCTACACACACACGTACACGTACACACATACTGTTACTTTTGGTGCTCCTGAAGAGGGCGTGGCCTGGAGGTGTGTGTATTTCCCGACCACAGCAGACGTAACGCTGACCTCACGTCCACCGAGCATTAGCGCCGGCGCTAATCTTTCCATGTCGTTGGTATTTTCCAGCTCTTTGACAAATGACCTCAGCTCTGACACCATCTCTACCCCACCACCACTACACAACTCCTAACCTCTGTTGTTTTTGTTTGTTTTTTTTTTGGGGGGGGGGGTTGGAAATGATCACATGTATGTTTTTATAACGTCAGCTGGACGCCATATGGTTATAGTCACTTTATTTATGCTGTGAAATCCACAATGAGACTTAACTGTACAGAAGTATCTTCTATAAAGAAGTGATTCTCAGTTATATTCTGTACGCGCCCCCCAGGAAGAGGAAAACATTTGTCTCCCCTTTCCACTGTAAATACTCTCATGTGTGTATGAGTGTGTACTCAGAGTCTTATCAGTAGGTGCTCTGCTATGGTGTGTGTTTGTTTTGCTCTTCTATGATGCTAACATGTTCACTGGTTTAC
>JAPTHA010183646.1:0-12808 GCA_029814585.1 Gymnapogon annona | reverse complement strand
GGTCCCCCCCCCCCCCCCCCCCCCCCCTGCAGGGTGAGGGGGGGGGTCTAGGTTACCGAGGTATGATCAGCGGCTGCATGCTATGGAGGTTCGTGCGTCGCCTGACCACTCATCACCTGAGGAAGACCCTTCCCGCAGCCATCACAGCTGACACAGACTCTTTGTCTTGACTTTTTGACTGTTATAATATTTCCCACTCAACATCCATTGCAGCCTGGTGGTCCTGGACGGGGCGCGGGGCCGTGTGTGAAGCCCTTTGAGACCTGTCATGTGATTAACGGTTATATAAATAAAATTTGATTGATTTGAATGATTGAAAGTTTTTTTCTTGCAGCTGGTGGCTCCCAGGAATTGCTCTGCCGTTGAAAACCTTCTCTTTGAGGAATTTCCTCAAGAGGGGGATGATACCAACTGTGCAAGTGGCAACCCAATCTTCACAAATCTAAGGACACAAAGGAATAAAATACCGCCCTCTCTTTCTCTCTCCCTCTGTGGGGGGAGAGAGGGCTGCAAACAAACGCCACACAATAATCTACATTTAATAACCATGGCAGTAACGTGCAGTCAGTGACAGAGTCAAGTGAGGCACAGCCTCACTTGACTCCCCTGAATGAAAAGAAAAAAGAAACAAGTGATTATGTTTAACCTGTGATTTGCACTATACATTTATTTTTCATGCAACAAGGCCAATTTTAGACAAATTTTTAATCAAAATCACTTAATTTTTACGTTTGCAAATCAAAAACTGCGAAGAGACACACAGTGAGGCAGCAGCCGGCTCCGCCTCACTTTAGATTGCACAGTCACTCTGCAGACTGCACTGGTGCTTTGCAGTAAGACCATATCACTGTCTTTCTGTATGTCGATATTAAAATGTTCAAACATCTGCTATATGAACTAAATTTCCATAGTTTGGCAGATTGTTTTTTTTTCAACAACTGTATGTGTGTTGCGTGTTTCTCATGCCGAGCAGCGAGAATTAAACAGCTGTGAACAGTGATTGGTTAAAATTGCAACAAAGTCCTGAATTCACTGGGATTGGCTGAATATTGAATAGTGAATTTTAAATAGTATTGAAGTTGCAAATCGCAACGTCGCAAAATCCTGGAGGGTCTGACCTATGCACTGGAGATTTTTTTCCATTTTGTGAATGATTTTGCCATGTTTTCTCACCAGAAAAGTTGGTCTCGTCTGGGTCAGCAGTGATACTTCTCTGCTTGGACATCTGCTGCTGGGCGTTCGACTGTTGATCTACCATGGTGAAGGTCACCTGTCTGTTATTGACTGGCCACTTCAGGTGATCATCATTTTCACCAGACATCATTTGCACAAACACTCCGGCATAGCTTTTGAAGAAGATGACCCCGACTCTGTAAGAATATCCTGAGGGGGAGTATTGCCGAGGGCTATAGATTCTAGAGGCATAAGTACTGGTGCTGAAAACATCTTCGAAGTCATCAATCTGTATTGTCACATGTGGACACTCAAGCTCCGACAGATTGATGTCATCGATCGAAATGCCGCCCCTTGAGTTTCCATTCCCTTTCCGAACGTCAAACTCCACCTGGAAATATTTAGAGGCGTTCAGAGAAACATGTTGGATCTGCCAATGGGATGTTGAAGAACCTGGAAAGAGCAGATTTACATAAAAAAAATCAAAGTTCGGATATTACAATAACCTATTGGAATGCAAAACAGAAGTAGGATGATCTATAATATATGGCAAACATTTCTAAACTAGATGGAAAATTTTGCATGCAGTTGGTTAAGCTCTTTGTAGTGGAGGACCAAGAATGTCAGAGGTCAACATATGATTCTCTATGTCTTGGTTCATTTGGTTCATTTATTTATGCTATTTTCCCCTTGTCTTGGTTTGTGCACATACATTGTACAGTGTACAAACATTCCTATCTGTTTGCACACAAATGGCAATACATTTCTCTTGAATCTTGAGTCTTATACCTGTTCTGTGAATGTTTGTGTTGTGTGTTTTTTGTCTGTTGTCTCTGAACCCGCTAATGTGGTTTGGAATGTAATTGTCTCGTTATGTATGAACGTAACTGTAATATTGTATTCTGAAAAATCCCCAAATAAAATAATATTTTAAAAAAGACTTGAAATATTACTCTTTACTGTTTTTATTCCCAAGTAGGTTTATTGCAATGGCTGATGACTATGTAGCATACATTTTTTGTCCATAAACAACCTCTACATGTATCTTTTTCTGTTCGAGATCGTCATTTGATGTCACAAATAAAAATGGCAAGATTCTTTGACTTTGGAAAAAAGAAGGGATCAGTTTTCACAGAGAAAGTCATATTAAGCCTATGTTGGATTTCTGGAGATGGTCCTCAACGCCAGGGTTGAAACTTTAACCCTTTCATGCATAGTGGTCACTATAGTTCACAGTTATTTTGCTTAAAATTGGTTTTCTCTGATCCATAGATCACTCTCCTACATATAGTAGATCTGACATGGAGTCAGACATTACCAGTGATCTGTCCCACAAGACGACGTTGTCCAATCACATCTGTCTCATCAGAAAACTCCCTGAGCCAGATGTTGAGCACATCTGACTGGTTCCCGCTGTGGAAATAGTAGAACTGCAGACATTGGATGTGACAGTCTCTGTTGAGTGTCATCCTTTGGGTCTCCAGCGTGGCAGAGTCTCCCTCCTGACCGGACACTGTGCTGACGTGCATGAAGTATCCCGACTGTCCCCCTGGAGTGTGATAAAGTCAGTGTGTGTGTGTTACAGCTGATACTGGGATATGAGAGATGGTAGAGTGGCATACAGCAAACGTTCCAAATCTTACCAGTTGCTTGACCGCCTGAGGGAAGACCAGTGTGGTCAGAGTCAGGACCCCCAACAGCAGCTTCTACAAGTATCCAGTTAAGGTCTGTCTGTGAACAGTTGGTCATTTGGCACATGTTTCCATCAGAGAAACTGCAGTGCATTCGAAATGCAATGGTTGAGTCTGTGGAGTGAAATAAACATGGAATGGAGGTTATTTTTGGTGTATAAATGTTTACATCAAGTACAGGGATGTTGGAACTGTAGTTTAATCACTGGTGTGCTGCAAAAATGTTACTTTTAATTTTCTTTTTATTCTTTACTGTTAACTTCCAAAGGAAATGAAGAAACTAGTAGTGAAGGAAACTACTTGATCAATGGCATGAGGTGGCACACAAATGGAATTTTCAGGCTAGGAAACACGAAACACCAGCATTAAGGTCCGATAAATGAGGATGATCCATCCGCTACACAGATAGGATTGGTACAAGAGCCCATGTTGATATGATACACTGGGAATGAACTGGATAAGGATCGAACTGGCTAGCTAGGCTGGAGGAAGGAAATTTGGAAGGATACCATATCCTGCGCCCCTGTCAATAAATTCAACTGAACTGGGTCAATTTAACTATTTGACTTGATGTATTTTATTTTTACATGGATAAAAGACCATGGAACAGGTTAGTACAACCGTGATCCATTTCATTTTGTGGTTGAATTGCAATCTTTGTGGGCTGGACTGAGCCAGGTAACCACTATTTGTTTAGCCGACAGAGATGGGTACTCTATGACATGTTTATATTTAGGTAACATAGCTGCCACTTGCAACCAAAGGTTATCCATATCTAGGCAACATATTTGCCAGCTGAACCAGCTGGTGGAGACTGTGACTTGTGGTTCACTATTTTATTGTACTATAACGTATAATTATCCACCTTTTTAGATGACCAGGGAACTTATCTGTCTTGGCTGAAGTGTATCTCTTGAATTGAATGTAGTAGCTTTTGTTTCTATAGTTTTGTAAATGTTTAGTAATGTTATGAGAGCTCGCCAGAATGGTGTAGGTTAAAGACGAAATCATTCGTACTTCACATTAAGTTTGTTTGGTTGTCACAATGTGCCAACCGGGAAGAATGGTATGTATGTTATATGTTATAATGTGCTTTCTCATCTTTTATCTGAAATTGTTAACTCTTTTTTTTTTTCAAATATGAGAGAGACATATGTTCCAACCCTCCTTGTCTGCTGTAAAACCATGGGCTGATTGCTTGTATAAAAGGGAGAACGTGTGTGTATCATTCAGAACAACCGAAGCCTATGTTAAGCCCATTGACATTTGTAACATTTAATATTCAAGGGCTGAATAGCCCCATCAAAAGAAAAAAAATCTATACTTAATAAACTGAAACCAGATGTTGTTTACCTACAAGAAACATATTTAACAGATAGTAAGCATCAAAAACTAAATAGGGAGTTGGTAGGTCAAGTGTTCTATTCATCACTTAATTAGACGTTGAGAGGAACGATGATCTAGTTGCATGAAAATGTTTGTATAAATTTGTAGCTACTAAAACAGTATCTGACCCTTCAGGAAGATGCATTATGGTACAAAGGTAGATGTATTCAGAAGCATGCAGCCTCATGAGTATGCAAGTGGTTTTCCTGCAGATATCTTGGTCACATGGGTAACCGTCAGTGGGAGGAGATTTCTGTTGAGATACTGTGCCTGCCCAGATTCTGATAGATAGACCCTCTTCTCTTCCTAAATCAGCTAGACCAACATTTTCCTTTATGAGTGATTTAAACCTGATTGATACGTGGCGGCAGACACATCCACAGGACAGGGACTATTCCTTCTATTCTCATCCTCACAACTACCATACTCGTATAGATAATTTTCTGACTCCTAGCCAGAATTATGGAATATGGAATTATGGAGTATCGAATACTTCCTGAGATTTCTAAACTCAAACTGTCCAAGTGGGAAAAGAAACTGACAGAAATTCTTCTGACTGACACCAAGAAATGTAGTGTATCAAATGGAAGTTAGACAGCCACCTTCCAATGAAGATGTGGTTAGAAGAAGTCAACAGTTGTGTGCCCCTGGAGAAAATAGCTCACTGGATGCAAGAAAGAAATGGAATGTTTTACATATATAGATATGAGAACCGAAGTTTGCCAGCGCACCACATGAGTTCAGCTCAATATACCTAAGCAAAATGTTGTAGGACTTAGGGGGTGTGAGGTCACCATATGTCTCTGTGAATCAGGCGGTACACTTATTTATGGTTTTGTAATGAGTTTTTTTTGTTTTGTTTTGTTTGTTGACTCTGACCTTGCCATAATGGGTCGTGAATTGTTTCTTGTGGTGTATGAATGAAACTGTAATAATGTCTAATAAAAAATGTAATCCAGGGGACTAAAAATGACAACTAGCTTTCTCGCTAATCTGGATTTTAAAACTGTGTATAATCATATGTTTTATGAAAGTATGCTGTCCCCTTTTAAATAAACCAAACTTGAACTTAAAATTAAATTTTAAAAAAACAAATGGATTTTTTTTTCTAGATCATAATCAAAAGAAACATAAGTGCAGCACATATCCATGCATTTGTTTGTGTCATAAAACTATTTGTTGCACAATAAATGATACTTCAGACCAGGCTCTATTTAATACTTTTGAAGTGGCTTATATCAACACCTGGATTTGTTTTTGTTATATGAATGCTACTTCTTTAATAACTTAGACCTATTTTACTGGACACTCATAATTCACACAAAGTTGAGTGATGACATTCTTAAAGTGTGTGTCGTCAGCACCATGTTCATGTACTCACTGCATTGATATACAAGGTTCAGCTCCAGAATGTCACTCGGACTCATTTCCAGTGTTTGTCCAATGATAGACTGAAATTCTGGTTGGATGGTGTCAATTGTCGTCCCGTTGCCATTAGTGAATGCATTTTGTCCATAGTGCATCACTGACCAGTAGTCATACTGGACTTTATTGGTCGTACTTGCTTCATCACTAACTTTATTGAAGTTTCCTTCAAAACCTATATGACACATACAAAAGACGGCCATTAATTACATGTTAATGTCAGCCAAAACATGACGCAAAGATCATAATAAGAGTAATAAAACCCTCCATGTAACCTTCTTGGATGTTCTCGAAGTTGATGGTCACATAATCATCTCTGTCGTATCGGGACTGTTCATGGTAGAAACCGAGAGCGTGCAGAATCTCATGTTCAACGATGGAATCTACATCACAACCCACCCCGATGGAGAGAGTCTGTCCCTTTGGTATTACTTTACCAATATATGAAAAACATCTGTCACAAAAAGGCACGTAATTACAATATGTTCATATGAACACAACTGATAGATGTAATAATCATTAAACCAGACAATCATTGAAAATGATTCATATCCTCTAATAATACTTTTCAAATTTACAATGATTACTTTGTTTACTTTGACAGAATTAAGGAACATGAGCTCTATCCATACCTTTAGTAGATCAGTCAAACAGTTGCCTCTGGACAATCAGACATGTTAACACATCTAATCCATATGTGTTTTAATTTAATTTCTCTGTCTTGTTTTGTGACTGATTTGTGTCCATTGTCTTGAATCTATACGCTATACATGCTTATATCAGGTTCCTCATTTTACTAATATGTGTACTGTAGTATCCACTACCTTTTAATGTCTTGTCATGTGTACTGAATGTTATTGTGCCTATGTCCTGCTTTTTATCTTGTCTTCAACCTTCCAATGGTACTGCAGATGAAAATCAGCCTTCACGGCTAACTCTGGCACATTTACATGTACTAAGGCAAGTTGACTAATGTGCACTGTCCCACATTTAATAAAAATATACATTAAAAAGTAGGGGCCGTAAGGTCCAGGTGCATTGTTGATAGGGCAGGAGTCGACGGCACAAGCTTTGACAGCCTGATCCCCGGACACAGACTCTGGTTTTTCGGAACATGGAATGTCACCTCGCTTGGGGGGAAATGGCATGAGCTTGTGCGGGAGGTTGAGAGGTACCGGCTAGATATAGTCGGGCTCACCTCCATGCACAGCTTGAGCTCTGGAACCCATCTCCTCGAGAGGGGCTGGACTCTCCACTATTCTGGAGTTGCCCATGGTGAGAGGCGGCGGGCTGGTGTGGGCTTGCTTATTTCCCCACAGCTCAGTCGCCAGGTATTGGAGTTTACCCCGGTAAATGACAGGGGTAAAAAACTCAGGCCTGGGAGGAGTTCGGAGAGACCATGGAGGAGGACTACCAGTCAGGCCCGAAGAAATTCTGGCAAGCTGCCCAGCGCCTCAGCAGGGGGAGCAATGTTCCACCAACGCCATTTATGGTGTAGGTGGGGATCTGCTGACCTCAACTGGGGATGTCGTTGGGCGGTGGAAGGAATACTTCGAGGATCTCCTCAACCCTGCCATCATGTCTCCCACAGAGGAAGCAGAGGCTGGTTGCTCAGAGGTGGACTCATCCATTACCCAAGCTGAAGTCACTGAGGTGGTTGTAAAGCTCCTCGGAGGCAAGGCTCTGGGTGAGGATGAGATCCGAGTCGAGTACCTCAAGTCTCTGGATGTGCAGGGGCTGTCATGGCTGATACATCTCTGTAACATTGCGTGGCAGTCGGGGACCGTGCCTCTGGACTGGCACACCGGGGTGGTGGCCCCTCTTTTTACGAAAGGGGATCGGAGGGTGTGTTCCAACTATCGGGGGATCACACTCCTCAATATCCCTGGGAAAGTCTACTCCAGGGTACTGGAAAAGAGGATCTGGCCGTTAGTCAAACCTTGGATACAGGAGGAACAATACTCTCCACGGGGTGCTTGAGAGTTCATGGGAGTTCTCCCAACCAGTCCATGTGTTTTGTGGATCTGGAGAAGGCATTTGACTGTGTCCCCCGGGGCATACTGTAGGGGTGCTCCGGGAGTATGGGGTCCAGGGCCCTTTTCTAAGGGCTGTCCGGTCCCTGTACTCTCAGACAAGGATCTGGACATGGACAGAATTTTTAGACAGAATTTCTAGATGCAGCCAGATGCTGGACGGGGTTCGGTTTGGGGATATCAGGATCTCTGCTTTTTGCAGATGATGTGGTCTGGTGGGCACCATCAGACCTGGACCTCCAGCATGCACTGGGGCTGTTCGTAGCTGAGTGTGACGCTGTCGGGATGAAGATCAGCACCTCCAAATTAGAGGCCATGGTTCTCGACTGGAGAAAGGTAGTTTTCCCTCTCCAAGTCGGTGGGGAGTCCCTGCCCCAAGTGGAGGAGTATAAGTATCCCGGGGTCTTGTTCTCGAGTGCGGGGAAAATGGAGCCTGAGATTGACAGGCGGATCGGTGCAGCGTCTGCAGTGATGCGGTCGCTGTATCAGTCCGTCGTGGTGAAGAAGGAGATGAGCCGAAAGGTGAGCCCCTCAATCTACATTCCTACCCTCATGTATGGTCATGAACTTTGGGTCATGACCGAAAGTACAAGATCCCGGATACAAGTGGCCGAAATGAGTTTCCTCCACAGGGTGGCTGAGCGCACCCTTAAAGATAGGGTGAGAAGCTCGTTCACCAGGGAGGAGCTCGGAGTAGAGTTGTTACTCCTCCACATCAAAAGGAGTCAGCTGAGGTGGCTTGGGCATCTGTTTAGGATGCCTCCCTAGGGAGGTGTTCCGGGCATGTCCCTCCGGAAGAGGCCCCAGGGCAGACCCAGGACACGCTGGAGGGACTATGTCTCTCGGCTGTCTTGGGAACACCTTGGGGTCCCTCCGGAAGAACTGGAGGAAGTGTCTGGGGAGAGGGAGGTCTGGGCCTCCCTGCTTAGACTACTGCTTCCGTGACCCGGCCCCGGATAAGCGGTGGAAGATGGATGGATTAAACATTAAACGTCTCCATAAAGAATCACATCTTGTCCTTTGTTCACAGATTAATTAGATTAATACTAATCTAATTAATTAACTAATTAATAGAAACAATACATACCCGCCCAGCTTTTGCATGGAGAGGTAATAGACTTCAGACGTCCTGGGTGTAAAGTCAATGCACGACTTGAGCCTGAACTGATCCATGGATTTCAGAATGACACCCTTTGCATTCATCTCTGCCATCGTGCAAAGGTTCAATAGTTATAGATGAGTGTTGATAGACAAAGAAATATCAGTCGAGTGGAAATGTTCAGATGATTTGTTTCAGTGAAGTGGTCTGAATATGACACTCAACAGAACAGGTACTTATAAGTACAAGTAGGTGCTCTTATTTACCAAGGTCATTTTCCAAAACATATGGGACTGGAGACGTCCAGTACAGGTCCACTTCATTAGTGGCACTCCTTTGGCTGGTGCTCTACAGTTCAAAGAAATACAAAGGTTCTCCAGGTTTGATATTTAAATGCTTTACCAACTTAATGAATGTAGCAACGTGATGTTTAACTGACCTTCAAAATATCATCTTCTGTCAACCCTGAGGTAAAGCATGAATAAAAAGAAAAACCACACTATATAAGAAGAGTTCAGAGTCTTCACGTGATCCATATCATAGTGAAACTAGGAGAAGATGTGTTTTTACCTTTGTTTATGTCTGTGATGTCCTTGTCGTCACCAACTAGTAGAAAAACACACAAGAGCCTGGTTTGTAATGTATATTGCAGTAATTATGATGCTCCCAAATGACATATATTAACAGTGATAACAGGAATAATGACCAATGTGAAAAACTTACCGTTGATCATTGGACCAATCTGTAAAAGAGAACATTTTATTTCAACATCAGCATATAATAGTAAAAGAGTTGAGACATAAAATATGTGAAAATATGTTTCATTCTCATAGTCGGTGGAAGGACTTCATTACTCCAACCACTTCATGGTGTAATTTACCAGAAAAATATACTCAAATTTGTATTTCAAATCAAATCAATGAATAACATATTGTCTAAAACCTGGCTTAATTTGGAATAAATGCATTTGTCATATAAATGTTAAATGAATGATAATTCAGACCAACTCGGCATCCATCAGATATATCAAATAAATGACACTATGTAGTTTTATCCTCATTTTCTTGAAGCCTCACTACAATGTATTAATACTCACGTTATTTAGAGAAACTGCTGATGTCAGAGCCAAGTTCACCACAAGAAAAATGGAGGTCTTCATCTTTATAGCATTGAAAAGAAACAAAAACCCCAGAGAAAACAAATATTCATATCCACTATTTTATCATGTCATTTGAGTTGTCATGTTGTTTGAGTTGTCTAAAAGTAGAATTTAAAATGCACTTCTTCTTCTTCTTCTTCTTCTTTTTTTGGGTTTTTACCTTGTGTCGGTGGGTTGGTTCCTCATCTGAGTATAATCTCACACTACTGTACAACAGCGTCACAAGAAAGTTTTCATACTGGGTGGAAAGACAACAAAACAGAACAAACTGAACAGCTTTGTGAGATTTAAGTCATGCATGTGAATGTACCTTTCATGAATCCTCTTTAAAGGTCAGCATAGACGATGGTATAGACAATGTCTGAGCTGTCAACACATCTTTTGGAGGATGACACGTAACGATGAATTCCTACAGTGTGCATGTGATGAAAGGCTACTGCAGAAACTCCTCTGTCACAAAACTGGTTAAGTATTCTTTACTGTAACTCCATATTACAGTTGGTCTGCACACGTGATATGATTCAAAATGTGTCCTCAGGTATTGAATTGTTCATGTTGAATTAGTCATCATCATGACCATCAAAAACCCTCTCTTTGTTTTCCTTGTTTCCTAGTTAATGTAACTTTTAGCTTATTACACCTTGTAAGATTGACTTTTATCTATTTATATTCACAGAATGAGAATTTGGTTGTCATATGGATATATGGATGAAATGCTAACCAATAAACCACTACAAAAATAACACCACACACCGACAATCTCTACTTTGGGGAAACTAAGCAAACACTCTGTGGAGCAAATGGTCAAAAGCTCTCTTGAGCTTGACTTTCATTATTGATTTTCAGTAGTGAAAGCGGGACCTCACGATGCGTCTAACTGTTTTGGTTCTAAGCAGGAGGTGTCAAACAAACAACTTACCACAAGCATAACTGTCTTGTGGCGGCCAAGAGTTCATAGCGACGTCACTTTTTAAACCTTCGATGTGGGCTCTTCCGATCATTGTGAGGCAGAATTCACCAAGTGTTCGATTGTTCACACACTAATAGTCAACGCGAGCTGGGTTTCGACCATTGTAAGGCGTTAGTTACCTGCTTCTAAGCCAAGCAAACACTCCAGAAATGTATGACTCAACATACAAGGGCACAGTCAATGTTGGCTTACACCTTAAGGTGCAAACGCTTCATATTGATGGAGGGTTGGGGGGAGTGTTTATACCACAATCTCTCCCTCATCTACATTGTCCTTCCCACATTACCAAAAAAAATTCTACTAGCAACCCACACAAACAACTCCCAGTTTCAGGTAGAACAATAGAGCTCAACAACGGTCATTGTAACCAGACCCGTCACCAACTAAACAGAGCCCTTAACGAATGTCATCAAAACCTCCACCAGAGGCTCATTGAGTCCTCAAGAGACCCAAAGGTTTCCCTGATGACATCACAACCTGGGTGACCACAACCACCCCAACAGAGTTTAAATATTAGAGTTCCCAACCATGCATTGTGACTAGTCAGCCAAGTCCTGCATGAACTGATGAAGCCACTTGGATAACGGGCCAAATGCTTTCAGGACAAAACTCAGTCCAATTGACTTGATTCAGGTGTCTAGAGATGCCTTCAACCTGGATTTATGAAAATTCAAACAGACTGTTTCTTAGATTAGTTCCCTTTGGTGATTCAATGTAATTTTGCAATGTTAGAATTTTATCTGGACATCGGTTTACTATTATTATCCACGCATTGTAATTCAACCCCTTGTATTTACTCCATTCCTGTACAGATTCAGGCATTGTGACACAAAAGCCTACTTTAATGAGATTATTCTGTTTTGTTTTCAAAGACTATGCCGGTGTGCGCACAGAGGTTCTCAAACAGGTAAATCTGGTTCTTATGTAAGTATAGACTCACGCAGTTACTAACATTACGTCCTCACCCTCTGTCTATACAAGTGTTAACAAACCTCCATATCTTCTTGGTAAATCTAAATGATGATGATGATTTCTTTCAGCTTTTTCCCTTCCGGGGTCGCCACAGTGAAGCCAAAACCTATGTCATATTTGTACTGGCTTTGAACGCTCATAATAAAAAAACTATCTTTAAAAAAAACTGTTTCATCCAAATCACTATCAGAGATGTTCAGATGTTCAACACATCAGGAGGAAGTGTCCAACCACTACAGACACTGACACTGCTAGCATGGAAAACACGGATCCTGAAGAAAGACTGGAGAAGAGAATAGGAGAGGAGAGTGGAGAAGAGGAGAAGAGATAAATCACTCAATGAAGGTTAAATAGTGTTGAAAAGGTTCATTTGGGAACTGCCACTTAAGTAGCACTGATTCTTTATGGGTCAAACAGAGATTTAATTTATATTATCAGCACACTTCTTGTTATCTTGAGGGTGGGTCACAGATTACTTCCTTTAGATCGCCAAACAAACTTGTATTAAAAAGAAGCAGGACAGGATTATATTAGATTAGATATACCTTTAATCCTCCCACAAGGGGAAATTTCAGATACAGCAGCAGAATACAAAGAGGATAAAATAACCACATTATGAAGTCTATCAAATGCATCTGCTGTCAGGATGAGGAGAGAAAATAAAACCACAACAAAACCTGTTACCTCCACCTTAATGCTTTAATTTGGTTAAAGTATTTAAGATGTATATATTTTTGACAACACATTAATTTACAAATAATTAATTTATACATAGTATATATAGTTTTTTTTAGTGTTTATAGTGCCGTTTACGCTGATGTGCAGTATTCTCACTGTTTATAGTACTGTTTACATTGTTACACTGACCATCTTATTTATTTCTTATTTATATTGACTGTG